>JAGWCC010000381.1:600000-822392 GCA_022651775.1 Drusus annulatus
AAAAAAAAAATCCAATGTTATGTATGAAGATTTTTCAGATATCCGTGCAGTGCACCACCAAAACTGAAAAATCCTGAAAGTCTTCATTCAAAAAATAAAATTACTTAAAAAAAAAAATTTCGGTTACAACACACCAACAATGTCGTATTTTTCAATCTTAGGACAAATTTTACTTACTAAGGACACTCTCTCGCCCCGCGTCCTTTGCGGAATAATCCATCACTATAATGCTTCGGCTCATTCGTCAATACAAACAGTTGCCTAAATTTATTATACAGTCGCTGGAAAGTCAAATAACTTAAACGACACTTTATTCAAAAACAAGTTAAACGTGCAGCTTTGATCAGTTCTTTTTTCTACATCAAATGCTTTGACTCTCGCTTGATTCTGTAAACTTTTGTGGCCCTTCAGCCGTCTAAAATTTACTAACCATTTGGGAAGAGGCTTGACTCAAGCAACATAAGTTTGGGACTTTTTTAGCTTGTTATTGATTCAGGTAACTAAGTGAGGACATTGAGTTACCTGAGTTAACTTTTTGTCTAAATCCAACCAGGTACTGAATGCTTGTGAAATTTATTGTAAAACAAACAAAAAAATTTTAAAGTGCTCTGGTGTAAACTTCCCAAAATGGCGCTTCAGCCCTTTTGCTTTTCTGGCTATGATATTGGTTTTCAACCGGTTTCCGGTGCACTAAAGCTCACCAAACAAGAATTGAATTTTGTTCCCAATATTTTTTTATTTAATTGCTTTAAAATACCGACATTATTAAACTCGAAATTTTTGAATAAAATTTATCGATTAAGGAAGGTTTTTTAAGAAAAAAAAACTTTTTTCTGTAATTGTAAGAGAACTTTGTGGCACTAAATTTTTTAAATAATAACAAACACTTAGATTTGACCACTGATTTTAAAATAAGTTTTTATAATAAGGAAAGAACCGTTGCTTCTGAAACTTTTAGATAGTTTATTATCAAAACTAAGTGTATATTATAATTAAGAAAAAAATATGTTGCCTTAAGCATTGTATTTCCATTCAGCTACGAACTATTTGAAACGTGTGTGAATTTTCACGTGCAAATATGCAAACGGATATAATTGCATAGTTGGTCATCATATTTATATTACAATTGGTAGCGTACCTGACAGGCTTCTTTTCCGCCAGAGATGAGTCCAGCACAAATCATTTTATCTTTAATAATGTTCGAAGGATAAACTAATTTGCAAGTGTGGTAGTGGTAAATAGGCACATTTACATATCGCAAGATGGAGACAACTGGTCCGTTCTGTTCAAAAAATAATTACATGAGAACCTTCACGTTAAGTGTACGTGCGTCGTAAGGATAAATGCATTCAGATGTACATAGTAAAATTAATTAAAATCATCAAAAAAAATTGTATCATTATATTTGTAATTATTTATTTTTACAGTGAATACCGCACTAGAGTCCCAACCGTCTAGAGCCAGTGAGAATATGGCCTCCCCAATTGGGGAATGTTGTCGGTTGAAGGTAGTGAACAGGGAAATGGGTTGAGGAAGAGGAAGGTTGGGAAGTATCTGGCTATTCAGATCAGGTCACATTGAGCTAAAGCCATTTCAAGCAACGTTTCAATTCTGAAAGGTGGTCTTTTACCAGACCGATGCTTAGAGTATCTACCACCCTGAAACGGGCCGCAAATATACATTATATGAATTAAATGTGTTTCGACACATACTAATTGGTTTGAACCTGCAACCTCTGAATTCGTAGTCGAGCGTCTTACCACTCGACCACGCAGGCCGTCAAAATCTTTATCCTTTGTTTTTGTAAGTTTTTTAACTGGATTGTTCTCACGTAAGTGAAAACATCTGTTAAGATCCAGTATACACAAATATTGAAATGAATAAATACATATTACGTTAATAAATCAAACCATGAAATACAAAAATACACGGAAAATAAAAGAGGTTTCCGTTGCTCCGGGGATTTCAGTCAGGATCTGTCGCCTGGCGAGCGAATGGTCAATAATAAATATCAAATAATACCTCAACAAGTTATCTTACCATGACCATTGATCCCCATCCACTAACAACACAGTTAGTATTCGCAGGTATAGAGTTTGATCTCATGAAAATGGTGTTAATGGAGACAGAGAGTCGTAGTGGATTTATAAGCTGAAAACAAATAATTGGTTAACTTTATATAGCGAAAGTTCAATGGTTCAAGCACCCCAAGGAAGCTTTACATCCATTATTTTAGGTAGTCTTTCCTAAAATAAATTGTTTTTAATTATTTTTTTTAAACGTTCTTAACAGAGAAGAAACGAGCATCACAATTGTTTAAATAAATTATAAAGTGATATATTTTAAATCATTTTTATGTCTCACGCAAAAATTAATAAAAGAAAATAATTAATTTGATTTAAAAAATCATCATATTGAAGAGTTTTTCCATAACGAGAAAATCAAATGGTTAATCGCTGAATGCACGGCTAAACGCAAGGCCTGAGGGACCGCTCTAGTCGAGCGTTCAGCGGACGAAGCGTGCAGCGTGCACCACAAACACATGTTCATTTATACAAAGGTTGACATGTTCATGGAATTTGTTTTCACTGTCTTAATTAATAAGGTAGAAAATTCACTTTTTTTTTCTTTGTTTTACAATTTTGATTATACACATTTTTGAGTGTGCGAATACTTCAATTGAAGTTACAAAGAAATGTGAAGACTACAAAGACCACAAAGAACGATTTTATTTTGCGGCAGTTCTCACTTCAATCGTAGTTCGTAGTTTATATAGAATACAAAAAGTACTTAATTTGGCGGCAACACACGAAAGCCCAATTTGTGCACACTTCATTTGTGGTTTCAGGTCGCAAATATAGCCCCCCCCCCCACGTTAAAAAATATTTTAGCGAGAAACCAGCTCTTCCCCAGTTCCAGTTAATTTGAATGATTTCAGATCGCTAGCCGAATAACTTTTCGATTTCAGTTCGAATTCAGCGTTCACCGTGAAGGGTTCATTTTAAAGAACTAGCAGTTCGTGAAGCATTCACAAAGCTTTGAAGTTTTCGCAACGCTACTTCGAACGCTGTCTGTTCACTGAGGCCAGGCAGTGAACGCTAAACAGTCGCAAGCTCCGCTGCACGCTCTCCTGCACGCTCTACCACTCGGGTCATACCCTCACGAGAAAGTGATTTCGTATACAGCATGAGCAAGAACTTCTCCTCAAAGAAAAATATTGAAAAAATTTCAGTCACTTTCTCGGGCATTTCTCTATTTGAGGCCGAATTTCGATAAACAGTGGTCCGTAATGATCAATAATTTAAAAAATAACCTTTCAGATTACCCACCTTTATGATTGCTATGTCATTGACCTTTGTTTCGACAGAAAATCCGCTATGGAGGTGGATAACAGACACTAAACTGAAATTCCCCCCTGATGTCAGAGATATGCTACCCACGAAAACGACTAAGTCCCGAGGTGTCAGAAGAACTATTCTCCTGAAAAGTTACATTTCATGTTATTTTTAAATATAAGCGCATGCCATTAGTGAAGAAAAAATAACACTTAACCTTTGTAATGCTGGATTCCTGTTAAGTACAGCTTCCTTCATACCTTACTGACTTTCGTAACAACTCACTTGTGTTTTACAAAATGATGTTTTTGTAAATCAAATCTTTTAAATCAATATCTTTGTGTATTTTTTTCAAATTGTTTGTTAATGGTATAAGTGGTTCTTCTAGAATATGAATGAAAATGAAAATGCTGTATTATTTTTAATAAATATTTTGTAAATGTTGGAAAAGATCTGGCAAACACCATCAAAACAAATACTTCAAAAAACTCACGTACTCACCATCCAACCCAACACCAACATAATAAATTTAAACCCATAACGGAGTATGATGTGGAAGTAATGATTAATGAATTAAAGGGAGGCTCTGCTCCACTCCTTGTGATGAAACACCCATGACGCTATTGCTATAATAACAAAATATTTATACACCACTCTAGACTCGGATAAAAATGTATGGAAATATTTATAAACCTTAAAAACGTTTTTGATAGTATATCGCACGTAAATTTAATAAAAATTAAAAAAAAAAAACTGGACTAACTGGAATTGTTATATCATGAATAGTAAGTTTTTTAGAAAAAAGACCTCAACAAGTCGAATTACTAAATAAATTAAGTAACTTGGAAAGTAGTAACTTCTCGATACCACAAGGCACAGTTTTGGGCCCACTTTTGCTCATTATGTATGTAAAAAACATATTTGAAGTCGCAAAATATGGGAAATTGTTTCATATGCCGATGACATGGTACTACTCCTTTAAGTAAATACATTTTTCGAATTAAAAAAAAGGCTAACACAGACATCAATGAGTTGAAAATATGGTTTGACGAAAACTTGCTGACGTTAAATTCTAAAAAAACAAATTATCTACCATTTTTTATTCAAAAACAAAAAACACCGTTATAAATAAACATTCAAATTTATGCCACGCAAAATGACAAACACCACTACTGTGATTTATTATCTACAAACATTGAAAGCAAAACTTCAATCAAATATATTGGCATCACTATCGACCAATGTTTAAAATGGTCACCACATATAACTATTCTTAAAAACATCTTTAGTTTCTTAAGGCATATTCTTAATGAACAATTACTAAGAATGACCTACTTTGCTTTCTGTGAATCCATAATTCAATATGGTCTAACAGGATGGGGTGGTACATATAAAACTCACACACAAACCCTTTACATTGCACAAAAATTAATAATTAAAGTAAACATTTTTATATCCATCAGAACTTTTATTTGAAGAATTTAAAGTCAGAAAATTAAATACTTTTTATTTGTACCACGCAGCGTTACACATATTTAAAGAAGAAATTTTAAATAAAACCGCACCATTCAAAAATACAAAAGAATCTGAGGCAAAAATGCGTATTACCGGAAAAAATAAGATTGACTAATAATGATCTCAAAGAATTCAAAATACAATTAAAAAACTAAACTGAAAACTGAAAATCGATATTTTGGTAAATCGTTAAAATAGTTTATTAGTAAATAAATAAATAACGCACCCTCATACAAACAAGCAAAGCTTTTTTATGAGGGTACATCTTTATAATGAAAATTGTATATTAATATAACACCTTACATTATAATGTATTATATTTAAAAAAAAAAAAATGATGAATGCCCGGTGACTATTGGCGCCTCACATGCATCGTAACAGTGTGATGCATAGTTGGCATTGCTAAGTAACTATGCATCACACAATGCAATACATAGTTACTTAGCAACATTTAATAGGTCGAAATAAATGTGATGCATAGTTCCTTAGCAACATTTAATAGATCGCTATAAATATGATGCATAATTACCTAGCAACATTTAATAGGTCAAAATAAATGTGATGCGTAGTTATTTAGCAACATTTAATAGATGGCTATAAATATGATGCATATTTACCTAGCAACATTTAATAGGTCGAAATGAATATGATGCAACGTTACTTAGCAACATCTATTAGATCGCTATAAATATGATGCATATTTACCTAGCAACATTTAATAGGTCAAAATAAATGTGATGCATAGTTACTTAGCAACATTTAATAGGTCGAAATAAATGTGAAGCATAGTTACTTAGCATTACTTAATAGGTCTCTATACTAACTTCCTAAACACATAATAAATGTAAAAAATTACGAAATATTAAAAAAAAACTCAAAGTACACTTTTCAATAAAAAAACCTAAAATGTATTATATTCATATGAAATTCATTTTTAATCATAAACAGATAATTTCAAGAAACCCATGATAGTCCTCCCTCCCTAAGAACAAATTTTTTTTCAATTAGGGAGGTATTTATCATTAACTAGAAACTAGACATTGTATATAAACTGAATTAATATTATACCTACTGTTTATTTTTGTACAATTGATTTAATAAATGTGATGCACATGGTAGTTACTTAGCAACATTTAATGTTATTAAATATCACGTTTTATAATTATACCTTTCTGTACAACAACCTGCAAAACAGTTTTTTAGAATTTATATAAATTAATATTTAACTTTAACAGTGAACAAATAATACGTACGACTGTTGAATACAATGTCCCGCTGTCAGCACGTGGCGCTCTGTGACCAGAGTTCCTCCGCAGAAGTGGGCGTTACCATTAGTATATCTCAACGATACCTAAAACAAAAAATCGTTACACGCAAATAATATAATATTAATGGTTTCGGTTAGTATTCATACCTATACCTACCCTTCATAACCCTGATGAACGCTTAGTCTCATCTGACACCGATTTTTTTTGTAGTTGATACCGCACAAGAGTCCCAACTGCTCCCAACCGACTAGAGCCAGTGAGACTATGGCACCCCCAATCGAGGTATGTTATGAGGCTGAAGGTACTGGGAGGGGACGGAGATGGGGAAGGAAAAGTTGGAAAGTACCTGGCTATTCAGATATGGTCACCAAACACGGATAAAGCTATTTCAAGCAACGTTTCGATTCTGAATGGTGGTCTTTCACCGGGGCGATGCTTAAAATATCCACCATTCTGGAACGTGTCGCGAAAATACTTTAATCAAATAAAATTTATTTGCGCACGCCGGGCTTGAACCCGCGACCTCTGGATTCGTAGTCGAGCGTCTTACCACTCGACTACGGAGGATTGGTTTATATTCTCAAATAAAGCTGTGTTCAAACAATTTAACCACAGAGTGATTTCTGTGAAAGTGTAGAAAATGCGATTACATGAATAGTAACTTTATGCATTCTCTGATAGAACGACTGGCATTTTATGCAACAAAGTACATTGAGAGGCATTGTTTGGTGTTTAGTGCGAAATTTCAAAGACCAATCATAGCGTTGTATTTGTATAAAAAATATGTTATGAGACATATTAATTTAATAAAAAATATTTGAGCACGCCGGGTTTGAACCCGCGACTTCTGGATTCGTAGTGGAGTGTCTCACCACTCGACCATGCAGGCCTTCATCCTAGTTTATCTTATCGAGATCACCGCTTAAAGCTGAGACTATTCAACCTTACTAGACATATTTCATTATGAAAGCGGGAAAATAACACTACTAAACTCTGCCCAGATGATGTACACTGCGAGGCTCTCCGGAGCTTCGACTCAATACTCCAAAAGTCACACAGCAAAGTAACTTGATTTGCAAAAATATGTTTATGTGTCATCGAGCCTCACCTTGAATGTATGATGTACGAGATAATAGGAGTATTACCTGATAAGGAAATTGATTGACCGACGATTGGTTTCCTCCAATAATTTTGGATTCATCGACATATTTTGGCTGAAGGTCTTGGGATAAAGTTGCTAGAAAAAAATACTTCTTATATCACTGATAAAATGGGATTAATTAGCTAATATTTTTTTCATATTGTGCCATACCCATATGCCAAATGATCTTACATTTTCAACATATCAAATCGTTAATTTGATTTAGAAATTAAAGATTATTTATTATTATAGATAAGTTGGATTGTATTGTTTTTAAACATGATATATATGGACAACTGGACAAAGATATACTCGTATTTGTAGGCTGACATAAGAGAATTTCATCATTTTGAAATTTGTATGTCTTTGTAAAAATATTATTCCTTTATGTTTTGTAATTGTTTTTCCGTTACTTGCGAATAATATATAAAAAAATGTATTTTTTTGCCAAATTATTATCTTAATAAACAAATAAAAATCAATCGCTTTTTAATGAGGGTGGATACCAATTTAATTTTATGGTAACCGAATCAAACAGAATACCAGGGGTGTTAGTTGAAATTTGCTGGTTTTACTCATATATGTAGCTAGAGATATGTATACATTTCTATGATTTGGCATCTATGGTTTGCCTCGAAAGAGAATTTTTTTTTAGAATGGTATCCATGATTTGCCTCAAAGATGGGCAAAATGTATAGAATCCGATGGTCAATACTTTGAATAAAAAAAATTGAAGATTCCCTTGAGAATTAAGCGTTTTTTTATTAAAAAAACCGACAAACTTCAACTAACACTGGTATGATGAAAACACAAATTGATAAAACAGAACAAAAAATACACCAAAAAAATTGCAGCAACGTTAATTTTATTTTCTAAAAATAATAAATCGTTTTGTTTTACATTGAAAAATAATTCAAACCTGTTACAGTCAGAAGCAACACTGTCCCGAAAACGAGGGAGAAAAATGTAAGATCCATTTCAGTTTTATTACACTAGACAACGACTACTGGACGGAAAACATATTGTAATATAATATTTATTGTGTAGGGAATGAGATAACTGAAGATAAGCCGATAGTAATAGAGTATCCGACCCAAGTCTAACCGTCAATATCAGCGAACTTTCAAGTTTTTTTTAAAGACTATGTGTTTTCGAGATAGTCAATTTAAATGGTAGTATTAGCTACAACGCTAATATTATATTCCTTTATAAAGTAAGAGAGACGGAGAGGCAGATAAAGATATTGAAAGAAGGATGAATGCAGGAAATTCCATTAATGAAGGACTGAACGCTGTTGGCGCTAATAAAAAAAATGTCCAAAGAAGCGAAGCTAGCAGTCCACAATGGAGTGCTTACACCAACCCTGATGTTTGCTGATGAGGATATTGAAAGAAGGGAGAATGCAGGAAATTTCATTAATGAGGGACTGAAAGCTGTTGGCGCTAATAATAAATTGTCCAAAGAAGCGAATCTAGCAGTCCACAATAGAGTGCTTATACCAACCCTGATGTATGGAAGTGAGACCATGGACTGGCAGAGAAAAGATGAAAGTAGACTGAAAGCCTTGGAAATAAGATCTCTGCGGCGTATGTGCGGTAAAACCATATATGACCATGTTAAAAATGTGGACATCCGGAAAGAATGCAAGGCTGATGTAAACGTAACGAATATGATTAAGAAAGGGACAAGTTATGCAACTTTATTTATGGCATCTTTGTTTCGCCATTCGTATCTGTGTACCTGCAAAAATTAAACTTAAGTGGTGAAATTTTTTTTTGTAATTTTTGTTTTCAATCAAGCACACTAAAAAATCACTAACTGCCACTGTCTATGGGCTGTTTACCAAAATAGCAATTAGCGAATACTCGTCTTATCGATGTGATCAATGGAGTAATCTATAAATCGAAATCCTTAGGCTTATGACATTTTATTATTTAATAAAAAGTTGTACGTACACAAACCTTCAATAGTCATTATCTCAAAGTGGTATTTTTTGCGGTGGGTAATGCTTTTTCGCGGTATAACGACCGTCTGCTCCTAATAAAAAAAAATTATCTTGAGTAAGCGATTCTCTACAAAATTGGAGCTGTTTTACGTGGATTAAACAAATTTCAATAAAACATCATTTTACTTTGTGTTGCAAATTTCTTCATTGAGTTTTTTCCGTAACACTGTTTTATTAATATTGATGCATATTTTACTGCGATCTATTTTCACCTTTGCGATAAAAACTGTTTATATGTATATCAAACTCCTCTATGGGTATATATAGATTCTTATTTTTGATACCTAGGTTAGTGGCCAAGTATCAGCCAACATAAATGTTAAATTTCCGTATTAATTCTAATGAATTTTGAAACGAAAAAACCTTATTTAGCTATTGAAACAAGGCAACCATAAACAAGCTGGAAAAGCGTAGTAAAAAAATCAGTATCAACATTTCCAGGAAATGCCGTAGAAATGAAAATTATATATATAAAATATCCCTGTGGCGAATGTGCGGTAAACCATGCATGACAATACAAACATGTAGTCTATGGAATAATACATGGTTAAAATAAATTTTAGAAAGCGATTTTAGGATATGATTTGAGACAGAAATACATTGGGATGCAATTAGGATACAATAGGAGATTGGTAAGAATGTTAAGTGACATGGGTAAGTTGCATATGTGCTAAACTAATTGGCACATTACACCTATAGTATTTTTGTATGCAAGTAATTCAGTAGTAATTTAGTATCTCATTATAAAAAAATTAAAGTTTTCAAGACGTTCATTGAATTATCTATCGACGAAAAAAATATATTTTAAATTGGAGAATTCCAATTTACTTCAGTTCCATACATGAAAAATTAACACCTGTACTGTCGTTCGTACTCAGAAAGGAAGTAATTTATAGTTGATTAGGTAGGTACCTACGTAGTCGTTGTCAATATGAAAACTCCTCTGCTGGGTGTAAGGGTACATAATAATTATCGATAATATCCACGGAAACATACGAATTCCAATCACGGATAATACAACAATGATAACGATAAAAAATGTTGTAGATAAAACCGTCTTAGATAGTCATGTATAATAATAACTCCACTTTAATATTCTGATTTGTTTTGAAAAATACCCACTAAAATAATTTCCCATTCTCCATAGCAGTGCTTCCGGTATGTTCACCGAGGGGCGAGTTCCAGGATTTGCAGCCCTTATGATAACCAGGGTAGCAGGAATGCGGGAAAGGATTAACAACTCCAGAAATAACCTCATCATGGAATCCCGTCAGATCCCGAACTCAAGCATAGAAGCGCATTGGAGTAAATTATTGGCCCCATCAATCTTAACGCTGCCAGGATGGACTCCCTCTTGATGGCGTTTTGCAGAAATGAGGCCTAATATACTCCATTAAGATTTTTTTACTTATATTCTTTAATTTATTTACTTTTATCTACATTATTATTATTTTTACGTATATTTTTATTTTATTATTTATTTATTTATTTCTTATGAATTTCTGTTCATTTTTATTTTGTTTCTATTATTATTACAATGTATTGATATCAATTATGGAAGTTATTGCATTGCACTACTCCTACATACCTTCCGGAATAAAACTTTATTATTATTATTTTTATATCGCCGCTGGAAAGGCAAAGAGGTTTAAGCGACACTTTGGTCAAAAAGGAGTAAAATATGCAGTTTTGATCAGTTTTTTCTTAATATTCTAATTTTTCTTGGGGCCCTTCATGCCATCTAAAATATATTTACCATCTGGGAGAACTCTTGACTCAAGCGACACAAGTTTGGGACTTTTTTAGCTTTTTGTCGTTTCAGGTAACTCAGTGAAAGCATTGAGTTACCTAAGTTACCTTTTTTAAATCCAACCAGGTACTGAAGACATGAATTTTACTGTAAAACTTTAAAGTGTTCTGGTGTCAACTTCCCAAAATGACGCTTTGGCCCTTTTGCCTTTCCGGCGACGATATATTTTATCGAAATGTGAGGGGAATTCGTACGAAGACCACAAGTGTAAGTAATGAAATTTTGATTAATAGCTATGGTATAATTTGTTTTTCCGAAACATGGTTGAACTCAAAAGTGCTTAGTGAGAAACCGTTTGATGACAGGTATGTCATATTTAGAAGAGATCGTGAGTCTACCAAATCTGTTTCGAAAGAAGCTTGTAGAATTTCAGCCGCGGTTTCGAAAAAACTTTTTGTATCAAGAAAAGAGTTGGAGAGTGACGAGTAAGATTTCAGGTTTGTGATAAAATCAAATTCTCATTCCAACTCTCTTATTTTTTATTTGTGTCCTTTTCATTTCACAACACTAGTGAAATTGTTGATAATTATTGCATCAGATTATAAAATTACAGGATCTGTATTTAAAACATTCAAATTTCAAAAATCAATTTTTAGAATTGAATAAAAAATATTCAAACTATAATTTCAGAAAGGGAAATTTTGATGAATGTCTAATGAACCTATTGTCCATTAGTTGAATAACTCTTGGCGAGCTACTGCTAATTCGTACCTGAGAAATACTGCCGCGGCAGAAATCATGCCATGTTTAACATACCCTGTGGTCGGACAAATGCTTTGGCACAGCATAGCAGGACAAGAGGTATAATTCTATTAAATAAATCTTGTTTATATATATATAGATATATTTATCGAAAATTTACTTATGTTCAAAAAACTTATTAATTTTAAAATGTTATAATTTAAAAATGTTTACTTGTGAATAATCTATTTTTGTTGTTTTCCATTGTACTGTAATTGGATTTGATATCTGTTGTACAAAAATAAAATAAAATAAATATTAAGCTATTTTAAATACATTTTTTTATATTCAATTGTCGTCTGTTTAATCCGTTAACCCACGGAACAGATAATCCCCTAGACGTGTAATCTATACCGACTTGAATGAAGACTAATGTGGCCAAATAACCTAGCACCCATCGACTCCTAAGCCCTGTCTAGAAAATAACATACCGTGTTCAACTCACCGCTACGATAACTTAATCTGAAGAGTAAATAACACTAGACGCCATGTTGTATGTTCATTTCTAAATCAAACATATTGTTGGTAGGCTCCGAACCGTATTTAATTTCTCATGAGTTCCTACCCTGAGAGTCTTCATTCAAAAAAAAATAATTCTACAGATGACATTAATTATTTTCTGTCAGAAAAATGAACGCTCAAATTTTATAAAATAAATGTATTTATAATAAGTTTATTTGTTACGCATGTTCGCACATCTACGATATTTTAAAATGATTTTTTTGCACGATTTTTACAGCGCAGTGATATTTATGTTGCTAGCGAAGGAATTACGTAAGTGATCATTGTTTTTATATCTTGTTGACATAGACATAAAAAACAAGACACGTCATATTCATACAAATTGAAAGATAAATTTGGCACGCTTTGCTATCTCATAACGCATGAAAAGGATAGCCAATATAGCCATACCAAGAAGAATATGTGTGTATGAATGAGATAGCTATATGAACGTCCCGCGTTACATTCTCCGCGTTACAAGCCCTCTCTTCCCTAACGAACTTACTAGCAAAGTAGCATGCGACGTACTCGTGTACTGTCGCTAGGTCGTCTTCCACACACTTATGTATTTCTGCATTCGCTATCGCATGAAAAGAAACTCCATGAGATTTGGTTTTTTGTTCCCGAATGATTTTTGCACTTGTCAAAAGCACAGGAAGGCATTTTATCTCAGAAAAGAGCTTACAGCGATGCGTTTGTGGCAGCTGGTGACAGCTTGTTTGTCAAACAAATGTTTGTGCGAGACTTAACGCAGTAAATCTCAGGTATGCCACTTTGGCTTAGTTTAGTGCAGTCACGCACGTTGTCTCAGTAACGTATCTACATTATTTAATTCATCTAAGCTTGTTGACTATGTTATGGTGAGATCTGGAATAAGTACTTCCTTCTTTGTCCCGAGATTGAATATCTTATTGCCTCTATCATTATACGATTTGTTTATAATAATTGCAATACCCAACGCATATTCGAGGTTTAGATTAATGTGAGATATAAAGAGAAGAGAAGCAAAGCTGCAGCTCTTAAAAAAATCCCGTAGTTCCACACAATTTGCTGTTTTTGAATTATGTGAACTAAAAATGGGATTTTTTTGTAGTTTTTTTTTTAATAAAAAGCAGTACGAAGTGTATAAAATACTAATTACACATTTTATTTACTTTTAAATCTTCAGTAGAACTTCTAATTAAATTTAATAACTAAATATCTTGTATATATATAATAAAATAATATAAAGGTTTGCAAGGTATTAAAACAATTTAGAAATTACCGAATGCACAATTTTTCATTAGATATTTTTCACTTCAATACGGTATGGAAAACTTACCATGCTACATACTCGTAGTTAACTTTGACATTGCCGGGATATCCTACAATCTTCGCCCCCTTATAAAATTATCACAATAGACAATTTGATATAGCTCACAAAATTGTTTTTTAATAAAGAACCAATCGTGCATCTTGGAATTTTCTGAAGGTTGCCACTAAAATTTCACAAATTTGCACCTGCCGCAAGGGCGATAAATCACATTTGATGACCTTTAATTTTCAGCCTGTTTCTCAAGTTTTCCTCAAAATAAAGTTTTTCGTAAGGCTTTGATGTATTCGGGTGTTTTCTTCTTTTCTTATATCTGCAAATATTTATTTTGTAAAAAAAAACATTTTCGCTAAAAAACACATTTTTACTGATTTCAGATTGTAATAATTGGACAACTATCCAAAATATTTCTAACTCTAGATTTTTGGTAAGTAAATAATATAAGATCTGTTAACGATTTTAATAATACCAATTTTTTACTTTTATTTTACTTTTTTTTATTTAAGACCTGACCGGTTTCACCTTGTAACGGTTATCTTCAGACTGGCATTAATTTGGGTAAGTATATGGAACACATATATAATATAGAATATATTCCATAGACTTACTTAAAACTATACCAGTCTGAAGATGCCTGTCATAAGGTGAAACCGCTCAGGTCTTAAATTAAAAAAATAGTGGAATAAAGTTAAAAATTTGGCATTATTAAAATCATTAAAACGGAGTTCCACCACGAAATAACAATTTCAAAATTAGAAATAATAAGATCTGTAGCTGGTCTAAGTCTCCCATCATTGTACAACCAACATTTTTCCTTTAAAAATAATAATATAAAATCAATGTACAGGTATATATATCGACACTGGAAAAGCATAAGGACTTAAATGACACTTTGGTCTAAAATTAATTGAATTCGCAGTTTTCATCAGTTTTTTTTTCAGCGTCGAATACTCTGACTCTGGATTAATTCTGGAGACTTTGTGACCCTTCAGACATAAAATATAGGTATAATTTGGGAGAAGGCTTGAGCAACACAAGTTTGGGACTTTCATAGCTTTCTGTCGCGTTAGGTAACTCGGTGAGAGCATCAAGTTACCTGTTTTTTTTTCAAAATTGAACTAGGTACTGAAGAATTAAGTTTTATTGTAAAAATAAAATAAGAATCCCTTCCTTTAAAGTTACAATTGCCTAAGTTAGTCCATTCGAGTGATGTAAAATTTTTGCTTGTCTAATGTGATTGCGATAATATTTTTTCGCCATTTTCTTCTTCTAAAAATTGATAAACAATCGATTTTCCTAAGTAATTTACATATTTAACTTAGGCACTTCTAGCATTAATCCCCAGATATTTAAAATTTAAGTAATTTGTTAATCTACTACCTGTACTATCTTGAACATGACTTTGAATGATGGCTTTGAACAAAGTTTTTCAGTTTTATCGATAGCCAAACGTCACTATGTGGCTTTATAATACAAGCAATAGTAAAAATGGTTTATCTGCAAATTTTCTGTATAAATTAAAAGTTAAATGTCTGAGGTTTCCAATAAATACAATTTTTTACTGTAATCTTTTAAATTCAATAAAAAAACGTACTGAAATATCAGTAAAAAGTGCAGTTTTAAAAACAGAAAAGCATTTTTTAACGTTTTACCTAAAATTCCAGTGTGAATTTCCTAGAGAATCAAAAAGATTACTGTTTAAGAATTGTATTCACTGAAAACCTTAAACATTTTTCTAACTGCCCGTATAGAATTGACAGATGAATATTTTGTAGTTTTACTTGTACTAGAAAACCAAAAAAGTGTGTATTTTTGGGTGCTGACTCTTAATAACTTTTTTTTGTCCTGACGACACACAAATGATTCGGGTGTTTGACATCATGAATCATTTGACAAAATGAATTTAAGGTAGCCATTTTCGAGTATATCAAATCGGAGGAGGACCTGAAAACAAGCCAAGAGTGGAACTACAGGTGTCCCGGGACTCTAACCACCAGCAGCCATGTTCTAACGGCTGCGCAATGCTGCATGGAGAAGAGGTAAGACCATCCATAGAGTTATAACCTCACTCAACTTTTAGTGAAGCAGGGCTAGAGTGGTAGATACTCTCAGTATCGCCCTGGTGAAAGATTACCATTCAGAATTCAAACGTTGCTTGAAATGGTTTTAGCCGTGTTTGTTGATCAGATCTGAATAGCCAGGTACTTCCCAACATTCATCTTCCCCATCTTCTTCCCCTCCCCTACTACCTTCAGTCTCACAAAATACCCCGATTGGGGATGCCATAGTCTCACTGACTCTAGACGGTCGAGAGCAGTTTGGACTCTTGTGCGGTATTAACATTTAAATATTTTTATTTTTTTAAATAGCCTTGATTGGAAGATAGTTTGTAAAAATTTGCTACCGTACTGTGATGTCTAATAAGCCTTCCTTTTACGCCAGCATCGATGGGAAATTGGGATCGATTGTGAGCCCTGAGAATATGCAGATTCGAGCTGGCGTTTTGAATTTAAACGATCGCAACGCCGTTTTACGCAATGTGATCACTGTTCGAGTCCCGGCTGCCTTCTCAACAGAATCCCTGGACAATGATATCTGCATCATAGTGGTAAATAGCAACTTGTCTTATTAATCCAATTACGAAAGGTATTTTCAGACAAAACTTTCAATACATATTTAGTAAATTGTGCTCCCTGGAATTATTCACGACTCATTGTGAGATCAGTGCCAAGTAAGACTTGCAAAAACTTTATTGGAATGTCCAATTAACTAACTAACTAACTAACCATCACGCCGTTTCCCCGCAGAGGTAGGACGAGAGGACGGACCGCCATACAACTCTATCTAGGCACACAAACACTCCTCGTTTCGTTCACATTCTTACATCGTCTCATACGCACTCTTCTGTTATTCTGACTTGACACACTTGATCGTGGCATGTCTTCCTCGGGCGTCCCCGACTCTTCCATTCTGGTCTTCTTCCATTCAGTTTCGCATTATATATTGTTTTCACATTCTTTTCTTCGTTCATTCGCTACACAAGCTCAAACCATATAAGCGTCACTTTCTTGATCCTATTCATTACGCTTACATTCTTTCCGGATATCCTAATTTTTAACACGGTCATACATGGTTTTACCGCACATACGTCTCGGGGATCTCATTTCCACAGCATTCAGTCTACTTCATCCTTCCTCTGCCAGTTCCATGCCTCACTGCCGTACATCAGGGTTGGTATAAGCACTCCTTTATGGACTGCTAGCTTTGCTTTTTTGGATAATTTCTTATTTTTTACATTTTTTTTTAATTCCAACTGCTCCCAACCGTCTAGAGCCAGTGAGACTATGGCATCCCCAATGGGGGTATGTTGTGAGGTTAAAGGTAGTGGGTAGGGGAAAGATATGGATAAGAGGAAAGTTGAGAAGTACCTGGCTATTCAAATCTGGTCACCAAACATGGCTAAAGCCATTTCACGTAACGTAACTGAATGGTGGTATTTCACCAGGGCGATACTTAAAGTATCTATCACTCTGGAACCTAACGCAAATAAACTTTACATTATTTTTATAAGAATTTAATGTGTTATGACACATTTCGATAAAATAAAAGCTATTGGCGCACGCAGGGTTTGAACCCGCGACCTTTAGATTCGTAGTCGAGCGTCTTACCACTCGACTATGGAGGCCGTAATTATTAGCGCCAACAGCTTCCAGTCCTCCATTGATGGAGTGTCCTGCATTCACCCTTCTTTCAATATTCTTATCGGCATTTCCTTCGCTCGTAAACATACACAATTTAGAGATAATTACATTATTGTCTTTTTTTAGATAGGTCCTTTTTATTCTTCTACTTAGATCCTTACTTTGGGCATTTTACATGGGTTATGTATTTTATATCGGTAGGCATTAGATTCCATTGCCCGTAAGCTATGTATTCTTAATGATAAATTACTAATTTGTTACATTTTTTTAAACATTTGAATTTCAGCTGGACACGCCGTATATGAAATGGAAGAGTATCAACATATCCCCTTATAACCAGGTCAACATCACCAACATGACTACAGAAACGGTTGTCTGCCATATATTAATATATCATCACCACTTTGGCTGTGAAATTACCGTAAGTTTCCCTTCCCCCATCGCGACAGATACTGAGGCAGCTTCCACTGCCCTAGCCTTGGAGTAAGAATATAGATGGAGAGAGAGCTAAATATGTTTACCCAACCTATACAAATTTACGATAAATCACTTTCTTCGGGTTTTTACGTCGTTTACCAAGAGACAGAGAAAGAGACAAGAAAAGTCTTCACGTAATATTTCAGCACTTCTGAGTTTGTAAGAATGTTCTCCGTTCGCGCTAACTTCACATCATCGAATCGCATAAAATACGTCAGCAGATTTTTAGGTTATTTCCTAAAATTTTTTTTATTAAAAAACTTGCAACGGTCATACAAATTAATCAAACATGATGGTGATATGTGCTATGCGTGAATGTTCAAAAAAGACCAAACAAAGATTATGAAACGTCACTTTTCAGAGATATTTCAACAGTTTTAAGTATTTTTTGACCGAACTTTAGAGTTTTCCCATTTTTAATGATATAAAGACATAAAATCAACAAAAAGCTTCAATCATTATTTAGGCAAACTTTCTGTTATTAGTGTTTGTGTGATATTTTGACTTTATAAATCTTTTTAACGGTGTACTGATATTGTGTTCAAATATGTTAAATAAAAATGTTCGAATTCTATGTGGGCGGTAACTAATAAGACTCTCCGACGTCCTTTAATATATTCTTTGTCACTTTCTGTCGAGTCGGAATAAAGTCAACAATACTGACTACACTGTTTCGCAAAGGTACCTCTCCATGTACCTATATTCTGACTCCGAGGCCCCAGCCCTGCACCTATGTACTGACTTATTTCACTTAATTATATCCAACCAGCGTAGAGATTACGATTATCAGACGCCATCCCACCCAAAGGATCTCCGGGTGACAGACTTTCTGCAAGAGAGCGAGTGCAAAGAGAACACCAGCCTATCTGCCGCTCAGCTCCAGAGGCGTATTTGCATGATTTCTGAAACCAACGACTCAAACCCATTCATTTGTCAGGTGAGTGAAAAGAACTATTTCACATTAATAATGTAGCTAATAAAACTTCTTGGCTTCATTAATAGAATTGCACGTGACTTTAAGAATATAAGACCCTAAAAACCCTTTACTGCTCAGTAGTTCGCCCTCATCTAGAATATGCTAGTGTTATTTGGTCCCCTTTCTATACCGTTTGTATTCATCATATTGAATCCGTACAACATCGCTTCTTACGCGGTATTGCATGGAGATTAGGGCGAGAAAGAGGCGATTATTCATATGATGAAATTGAACAATTAACTGAAAATGTCTTCATTAGAAAAGCGCAGGAAAGACTTGATTTAATTTTCATTTAAAAATTATGAATTGTTTTATTGATTCACCTTCTCTGTTGCAACTCATCCAGTTCAACATTCCTTGCCGTAGACTCAGAAACAATGAATTGCTGCTCCTCAATCATCACAATACTAATTATGGGTATAATTCTTCAATGTCCAGAATGTTAAGACTTGTTAACTCAAGCCATGGTCTTGAAATTTTTGGTAGCAGTCTGAGTGATTTTTGCCCTTCTTTACGACCTCTACCAAAACTTTGACTTGACCATGGCTTAAATGTTCTCTCTTATGTTTATTTCGTCTTATTTTTGTCATCGCTTCATTTATTATTATGTATGTGCTATTCCTTCTCTGTTGCTCTTTTTCCATTTCCTGTTTTATGTTTTTTTTTTGTTATTGAACTTTAGTTCGTTAATTTATAAATAAATAAATATATTTTCATAGAAAGCAATCACTTTGTGGTTTGACATAAAAACAAAAAAAACAAAAAATAATTTTTACAGGATCAGGGATATTATTTAAATTTTGATGACCGACTGGTTTCGCTTAGCTTTTAACATATTGTATTAGAATCAAAGAACATCTCAGATGTTTAAATAACCACGGTTTTTCTAAATTCGTCAATCATTTTATTGATAAAGATCATACCTTCAATGAAAGCACCGGTGCTCATGTTCTTAACAAAAATGATCATGGAAACAAATTAAATAATTTTGAAGCATTATAAATAACGAAAGCCATTGAAATTAAAAATCATTTATCTTAATAATCTGGTAAATTTGTCCAGTAGTCCAATATTAGGTATATTTTCTATATGGTAAACTCATAACATTTATCTTTATTCTTTAATCACCTTCTCAGTTGACGTTTTATCTCCTTTGATTCATATTATCTGTCTCTTTCTCTTTGTTCATTTATTCTATTTTATTTGAGTACATATAACAGGCATGATGCCCAAAACGTATATTCACAGTCTGTTCAAAAGAAAAGGTGAATTTTGACTTTTAGAATTTTCGCGGGCTGTGTACATTCGACTATCGTTTTTTTTGTTGTAATGTTGGTACACATATTTTTATCATATCTTAGCATTATCAACCATTTTGGATTAGTGGTTTGTTTTTTGACAACTGGAAAGGTTAGTCACGTTTTTGTGTGTTCTTCGATTTTTTTACTTTTGAAAAAAATGGATCAATGTGACCAGATGTGAATAGCCAGGTACTTCCCAACCTTCCTCATCTCCATCTCCTTCATCTACATACCCTAATTGGGGATGCCATAGTCCCACTGGCTCCATATGGTTGGGAGTAGTTGGGACTCTTGTGCGGTATTCATACAAAAAATAAATTTTTAAAAACATTTGAGCGGTATTCACTATAAAAAAATGAAAGATGGGGAAGAGGAAGGTTGAGAAGTGATGGACAAATGGCAGTCTTGTACCGTCGATAGCCACCCCAATAAACACCCGTCGTGGTGCTGGTCACTTGCTTTATCGCAGGCCAGCTCTGATGCTAAGCTGGAGTAGTCATCTTTATCTGGGCCAGGTGATAAGTACTGTTGTTCTTTCTCATTTCCAGGTGGACGGTATTGGCGCACCTTTAATATGCACGGGGGGATTAGGCCTGACGGGCATAGCGTCGCAGACGATGGCGCTCGACAGGGTCAACAGCTCGAAGCAGATGGTCTACTTGTTCACGGACATCTCCCCGTACAAGGCTTGGATCGAAGCTACCCTGAATTCCGCCAGTGCCAGTCCCTTTCCCAACAAAAGCATGATTTTCTTTACAGCTATTCTAGTCACATATTTCAATACTTAAACATAATTCAATGACTTAGTGTCGATTCACACCAACGTCCGGATCCGCTCAGTGACGACATTGTTCCGCAAGAGAGCTTATTGATATGGTATGAATATCAATCAAGGAGTATGTGCCAAGACAAAGTTGTGTGGCAGTATATCCTTCTGCCCACTCTTGTGATATTTAACTACTTAGTTAGTTAAATAATTAGTTTGAAGTGTAAAAATACTTACATCGCAGATTTTTTACACATTGTAATCGGGCGTCTCGAACAATAGACTTTAGCCGGAAGCGGAGTTTTTTTAGCGATTAGCGCAAAAATATACTATTTTCTTAAAATCGGCACAACTTCTAAACCAAACAATATTTTTCATTAGAATTTACGAAGAAATTATGCGTGATGTTTGGTCATCATAGATAAAATCAATCTGATTATTTTATAATTTCACCATATTTCTAAATTGTTATCAATTTGGTAAATGGCATTACACATATTTTCAATTTGAAATATTCCCCATAAAAGATAGCGACCACGTGTTTTATTTTATTTTTTATGTGCGACCGGTTTCGCTTAGCCTAAGCATCATCAATGGTTCAATGTTGTCGGACATAAACATTTTAATAAAATCTGTTTATAGAAAGTTATTATTTTTTATTTTCATTAATGTATTCAATTCTGTCGACTGAAATGTTCAATAAATTGCATATATCGAATTTAAATTAGAAGTTACAATATGGAAAAAAAAAATGGAAAATCAGTTTGAAATTTTCGATTTTCTCGCGATTTCCAGCTTAGATATGCGATTGAATCACAGATTTCTCAATACTTTTACGAGAATTTGGGCGCTGGTATGGAGGACGGTAAAACATGAATTTGGTGTGACGGCGGCGTCAGTTACGTATATTGCAAGGATAAAATAAATCTTTTGAAAAATAGTCGCTTTGTGATGAAACCTCAATAAATGAGACACACGAAGTTTTCACACCAAATAAACATTCCAACTTGTTTCGAAGGATACCGCTTATTCATCGCCACATTTTATAACAATACAAAATATTAACTATAGCCAAATTAAAAGCTGTGAAACATATGTATATATTTTGCTTTGAGTATGTTAAATATTTAAGATGGTTATTTACAGGGTGTAAAAGGATGTAAGCGATAAACAAGGAGTCAATCTAACAGTTAGATTGCTTACATCGCGCCAATAGTGGGCTCAAACCTTGGAGAGAGAGAGCTATTTATTTTTACCCAACTTATGCAAACTTGCGATAAATCACTGTCTCCGGGTTTTTTACGCCGTACACCATGAGAAAGAAAGAGACAACAAAAATAAAACACCGCTTTTATGTACTGTAAGGATGATCTTGGTCTCCCGCGTCTCCGGGGACTCCACCCACATGTTTTCAAATGCGACTAAACTCGAGTTTTTTTTTAGGTTATATGCTATATTTTTGTTTATAACAATACTATGAAAAAATGATTTTTACAAATAAACAAAAACATTATGTCGACATGGGCTATGAATGAATGTATAAATACACAAGCCCTAGTCCTAGCCATGCCCAGGTCTGCCGAGTCCGGCAAAAATCATCAAAAGTTGACTATACTGCCTTGGATAGGTACCACTCTATGTACTCTAAGGCTCTTAGAAGATGGTTATCAAAAATAAAAGTGGATTAAAACAACTATTAAAACTTTTTATTTAATTAATCATGCCAATCCACAAAGTGTTTGATTATTTTGATAATTTAAATACTTTTTACTTGAGGGTAAATGATGACATTGTAAACCGGAAGAATACAAATTATATGGAAATGGTGGAGAATTGTTCCATAGAAATCGTTTTGACGCTGCCTTGGGGTGGACCCTTCTAAATATATCTCTTTTGTGGCAACCGAAGAATACCTGGTAGCTCGTTCAAGATTTTCCTTTCTACGAATAAATTAATAACAGATGGACGAACACAGGAGTTAGGCCAATGCCTGAAAGTTTTTTTTAAGAAATGGCATCGACACATTATCAAAGGTACCTTCTACGTTTAGAAATGCTATGAGACATTCTTTATGGATTCAAACATATATTTTAATGTCTATGCCAATGGTGGCTGGGCTATCTTAGTTGAATTTTGATTTTCCTGATTTCCAAATTGGGATGCTGAGCGAAGCTGTTTTCTCTCGACAAAAATCTAACCGGTTTTTAGTTAATCTTTCGTAAAGCTTACCGAAGGCCTAATGAGTCTGGTAATTTGCTGATTTTTAAAATGGAGCTGATGAATTGACAACTTCAGACATAAGACATAATCCAAGTCTGGTAGATTTTATTTAGGAGAGTTTTTAAGTGCTTTTAGACTTCATCGTTACTGCTTTTGGAGAAGAGTCTCTGACGGTCGATAAACATTTTTTAAGATCGATGAAAACAAACGCGATATCTGGCCGATGATAAGAATTGAGCAGAGTTACTTTATCTGTGTTGGGTACCGAAGGGGGATCGAATTACTCCAAGAAATTGTCTGTCCGTTTACAATGAGATGTACAAGCAGGTGAAAGACTGGAGGGGAAACAAAAAGGATAATTCACTTTACACCCTGTGACACGCTGGAGTTCGTTAAGCAATAATAACAATTATATTTATTAGAATTACTACCATTATCACTTCAACACGGACTTCAATAACCGTCGTTTTTGGTTACGAAAATCTTTAAAAAAGCGTTGCAACGTACAAGCCACGTACAGGTCACTTACAGGTACTAAACCAAAGAACTATTTTTTTTTTTTAATTCAAAAGAAACAAAGCAGTGTTTGAATTATTTTGTTCTTAACAATGTATCTTGTTTTTCCCTGACTGAACAATATCTCTTTGGATCATACAAACTGTACCTTTCTAGCGATCGTGTTGTATATCAACGTTCGCCATAATGTATTTCAACATAATTGAACACTTCCTAAAAACAATTGCTCTATGTATAATCATCATGTCGAGCCAATCAAGTAAGCCTTCTGGAATGTATTTTATAAGTTATATATTAGCCCCATCAATATTGAATGCGAGAGAATTATAAACCATACAGAGCTTCTCCGCCATCGCATGGGAAGCTAATGGCGCAGATTACGTTACTTAATTTAAAAATACCATCATTTCTGCAATGGCTGCCTGGATAAAGTAGGCTGGAGAGTGGTTCAATTATTTGGAATCCTCATGAGGTGGGGTACTCCCTCATCTTGGAGAGGGTCCAGAAAAAGTTCCTGAGATTTTTATACATGAGGGAGTACGGCCACTACCCGTGGCTCTACCCAACGAACTTTCTCCTGGGCACGCTCGGACTTCACTCCTTACAGCTCAGGAGAGAGGGGTATACCGCCACTCACTTCTTCAGACTGCTGCGGGGCTATATTGTAAACCCTGCTATTTTGGAGCGCGTAAGTCTCTATGTTCCTGATGACTATCTAAGACAGCGTCTTCATAGATTATTCTATCTTCCTGCCTGTAGGACCAACCTGCCAATGGTTCTGCCGGTGGGGGAGAAGTGTTTGCTCCCTGAACAAAATCTCTTCCGATATCGACTTATTTCATGTCAGTGAGGAGAGATTCAGAAGTGAAAATCCTATTGATTCTTGAAAGAGTTTCTCCTCATTGACCTGATCATCACCACTGCCTGAAATTTTATTTTTTTGAAATTTTATTTTTGTTACTATAATTTGTATTTATTTTGTAAAAAAATAACTTATTTCTTATATGCATTAAATTCAAAAAATTTGTAATGTATAAGAAATTTAATAAAAATATTATTATTATTATTATTATAAAGTCCCTCTTGGTGGTTCTATGTAGGCAGGACACCATATAATGGTGTGATTCTGTATAGTTTGTAATAACCATACAGAACTTCTCCGCCATCGCATGGAAAGCTAATGGCGCAGACTACGTTGCTTAATTCAAGAATACCATCATTTCTGCTATGACTGCCTGGATAAAGTTCCTTTTGGTGGTTCTATGTAGACAGGACACCATCAAATGGTGTGATTCTGTATGGTTTATAATAACCGTACAGAACTTCTCCGCCATCGCATGGGAAGCTAATGGCGCAGACTACGTTGCTTAATTCAAGAATACCATCATTTCTGCTATGGCTGCCTGGATAAAGTCCCTCTTGGTGGTTCTATGTAGACAGGACACCATCAAATATCCTCTTTTGAAGATGTTTGTGTTTTTCTATATTGATTCGCATATATTGCAGTTTTCATTTTATTTTATGTATTGTTATTTAGTTATTTTTGTATTATCCTCATTAATGGAATGTATTGCATTGCACCATCCCTGAATACCTTCTGAAATAAATAGTTGTTTTTGCCAAGGACCCAAGAGGGGTTTAAAATGCTTCTGGATGGTTAACCGGGTGGAGGACGGAGGACTGCCAATGAATAACATCTGTGAGGAGACTAAACCCCTCCACCCTGGGAAGTAGTGCAGTGACGATGATGATTCTATTCACTCACTTACTATTTATAAATGGTATGTTCGCTTGGTGTTATTTCAGCCGCTCAGAATCACAATGTTGACTGGGAAGTCACGATGGATCCTACCCATACCAGATACTTGGTAAGACAATTTCAATCTGCCTCAAGTAAGTAAGCAAGTAACACAATCAATTCACTCGCTTTCTGAAGGTATATCCGACCACGATGCCCATCGTCGCTCAAGTGATAGAGCAGCCTTCTCGAATGCCACCTTCGAGGTGAAATCGTGGAGGCACCTGTTCCCAGCAGGTAACCTAACCTTACTTGACCAACCAAAACTAATCACTTTCACCCACAACATCCATTTTCATCTCATCTTCTGAATTGTAGAGAACTTACCTTTATTATCTTCTTTTCATGAGCTTACGTAGGTCCGGCTTTGAGCGCAGCCTCCCTTCTTGTTTCCAGATTTTCCAATTCAAACTTTGTACGATCAAGGGAATAACAGAAGAGTATTTATTAATCGATGTATGCGTGTGAATGAAGCAAGGAGTGTGTGCCAAATCAAATACACTAATCTTCATCTACTCACACAGCTAAAGTTGGAATAAACTTCTTACAGTACATGCATATACACTATACACATTACAACACATTACCCAAATAATCAAAACTCCCAGTTGCGAACAAAAAAAAAATGGAAAAAGCACTTAAAGGATATTTTCTCGACAATTTTATTAATCAGTGATATGTATTTTTTGTAAAACCTCTATATTTGTAAATTTCTTTCTTATTGTATTCATAATGTTTGTCTAATTAATCTCTACTTCTATGCGTTTCTATTTTATGCATTATTTTGCTTGTTCCATCTTATTTTTTACTCTCTTTTAAAAATTTATATGTCTTTGTCAAAATATTATTCCTTTTTATTTTTTTTATTTTGTTCTTCTCGGTATAAGTTTTTTTACTCATTGGGAATGATATACCAAGGATTGTACTACATTATTGTTTTAATAAATACATTGTATGTTGGAGAGTCAATCTTGTCATTTCAGGTTGCGATATTCAGTGTCAAGCCTGTTGAAATAAGCAAAATTGGTCCGAAGGGCAAGTTCCGTTGCCACGGAACTCTGATTACCAGTTCGCATGTGCTGACGACGGCGAGATGCTGCCATGAAATTAATTTTGAAGCGTAGGTAAATCCGATCATTCTTAACTTAAAATAAGTGACGAGAGCACAAAGTAACAATTTTTACATTGTGAAAGCAACCAGAGTTGAAGGTGAAAATCTGCAATCTGCACACAAACCTAAATCTTCTCTTCTCCTCCTTACGGAGACTCAGATTGACGAACCCGCCGACACTTCCTAACTGGCAGCAGGCGAGAGAGTAAAGTGAGTAAGTAAAGTAAGTAGGTCATCAGGAAGACTGACACCTTCATGCACATACACAACGGGGAAGAGAGTTGGTGCGAGCAAAACGCAATGGATCATTGGAAGTGAAATGATAAAGAGGCCAAAGCTTTAAAAGAGATATAAGTCAGCGAGTAATGTTTCCTGAGTAAACAAGTAATTATGTCAAATGAAACTTTATTTTTACCACTTTTTATTTATTTTATAAGCCGACCGGTTTCTGCACAATCGTTCTAACCGCTCACCGGGCACTATTTATCTATTGAAGTGATTTAAAAACAGCGATTTGCTTTATAAGTTATTGAATATCTATAGCCCAACATTCTCCTCAGCCTCAATTTCATATCAAAGTATTTCACAGTGATGACACGGCAATCTAGGCATTCGTGGGTATACAAGAAAAGTAGTGAATTGACAAAGCCAAAGGCGCCGTCGTATATAAGTTGGGCTGCTATATTTGACACCCGCTGCTGTTTGCTTATAATAATACCACCTGCCCCGTTCCATGTTTTGCAGACACCCGAGTAAACGGTATGGTCCTGTCTACGGCCACAAAGAGGTGTATGTTAAAGCTGGTGTTACGAACCTACACTATTCTGGCAATGAACGAGATGTCAAAAAGGTGTTTATCTACCCACAGTACAGCCTGAAAATCAACACCCGCTTCGACATTTGCATGCTGGAGGTAAAAACTTTCTGCTCAATCAATGACAGATTCTAGTTGATTTGTAAGCTGTGCAGATTAATTTCTGATAATAATATTGCAATGTAACTAATAGGGTCTAGTAAATAAGGCTTGAAACAAAGCGTTTTAAATCAGTCATTCATTACTCATAACTTGTATTGTTGTAGCTAGACACACCCTATCTACTGACGAGAAAAATAAATTTAATACACCCAAACACAAAAGCCGTGAACATCAGCTCCATGAAGTGCAAATCTACAACATTCGCTTTGCGCGTCTCTTGTGAAGTCGGTGTAAGTTTCCACACCACCTATGAAGTAAGCGCGGAGTGGTCTGTATGTATTTGTCTTCGCCCCTCAAGGGTGTTCTTGCCCATCATTTCAAGGTTCAGAAAAATGGAAGGTGAATTCAAATTTTATTTTATTCCAATGAGCATACTTTAGAATAATATGAAAAAATGGAATGCAGTTCAAACTTGGTAGATATGCAATGGTGAAAAGCTTGCAGGCCAAAAAAGGTTCTATGGAAAAGAAGATAATCGTTTATAGTGGGACAGTCAACAATATGTGATCTAAAGCTGCCACTTCCACACCGCAATACGCACAATCCTGGGAATTAAGCGCGTGAAATTCAAAAAGGTGAGGAGAAATGGGGCAATGCCTAATTTCCATTTGAGCAAGGGAGGATTTTTTTTGTGCAAGCTCTACCTTTGACAGTGAGATTTCAGAATAGGTAGAAAATATGTAATCATAACATTATTTCCTTGTTTTAATTTTCTTTTGTATCTATTTTCTTTCATAAGGAATCATACGAATTTGAGAAGCCATCATATGTGAAAGTTACGAAAGGGTTAAAAATGAACTCGGAGGAGACATGCAATAAGACGGTATCTATGGACTTCAAAACAAATTTTGAGAACCGATTTTGCTTAATCTCAAACCAAAGGGAATACTTAATTTGCGATGTAAGCCTCCTGTTTCGTTGGTGTATTAATATCGCTAGCACGTCTGGCGCTATTTCATTAAATGTTTTTGATCTATTCATCAATAGTTTTAGAATGTCAGGAAAATATCACCCTTCTATAGCAGCACTGACACATTTTATCTATGGCGAAGACATGTTTTGGTCATTTAGAAACGTCAAATGATTAAATTTAAATGAGTTTTGTTTTGCAAAACTGATTTTATCAATTACTTTAAGCACTTGCTGATTGTTTTTTAAGCAATAGTGGTCAGATTTAAAAAAAAAACTTGACTGTTTCATACACACCATTTTCTGTAAATTTCACTTTCCTTTTAGTTGGAGTTTCTTGGAGCGCCCCTGATCTGTGGAGGCCACCTGATGGGAATAGCGTCCGGGTCTACAAGCGTTACAGATGCTGAACCACCAATAGAATTCGAACTTTTTACAAATGTGCAACGGTACTCTGATTGGATTAAATCTGTCGCCTATAATGCATCTAATCATACTCAATCTGGAAATTATACTCAATCTGGAAATTATACTCAATCTGGAACTGGTACATTGCTAAGCCCGAAAAAAATGATGATTTGCTTAACGGCTCTAGCTGCCACATATTTTAATTCATAAAATTCTGTTTCGGTGTAATTTTTAATTGTATTTAAAAACTGAGGTTGTCACGCCTTCTGAAAATCCGTATATCAATTCATCAAAGTACAATTCATATATTAATGTTTAAAAGTACGATTTTTTTTATTTCACTTATCTCGAAAGCATGTTTATATGAAATATGTATTAATAAATAAGTGGGTTATTAAAATAATTGCAACTGAACAAATATTTATTTCGGGTTGTTTTGTAAATACCGGTAATATGGAGACGACAGGTAATGTGGGGGAATAGTTGCGACTGTCAGAAAAAAGGTGAGTTATTTTAATCTTTGAAAGAGCTGTCAACAACACAATGTTTCGACAGTCCCAATTGACAAGCTAAATGGGGACACATCTCTGCTGTCCCTATTGTCAAGCTCAAAAGGGACACATCTCTACTGTATTTATTAACAAGCTAAATGGGGACACATCTTCACTATCCCTATTGACAAGCTAAAAGGGTACGAATCTCTACTGTTCCTATTGTCAAGCTCAAAAGGGACACATCTCTACTGTCTTTATTGACAAGCTAAATGGGGACACATCTTTACTGTCCCTATTGACAAGCTAAATGGGGACACATCTCTACTGTCTCTATTGACAAGCTAAATGGAGACACATCTTTACGGTCCCTATTGACAAGCTAAATGGGGACACATCTCTACTGTCCCTATTGTCAAGCTCTAAAGGGACCCATCTCTACTGTCTTTATTAACAAGCTAAATGGGGACACATCTTTATTATTCCTATTGACAAGCTAAATGGGTACACATCTCTACTGTTCCTATTGTCAAACTCAAAAGGGACACATCTCTACTGTCTTTATTAACAAGCTAAATGGGGACACATCTTTACTGTCCCTATTGACAAGCTAAATGGGGACACATCTCTACTGTCTCTATTGACAAGCTAAATGGGGACAAATCTTTACGGTCCCTATTGACAAGCTAAATGGGAACACATATCTACTGTCCCTATTGTCAAGCTCAAAAGGGACACATCTCTACTGTCCCTTTTGACAAGCTAAAGGGAAAACATCTCATTTTGGAATTTTCTCTGTGATTCACAGTTAAGAGAGAAAAAATCCCCATTATTATGTGGGTATATTACACTCCTATCTGCCCACGCATGTAGGAGCATTCCTTTCATATATTTCCTCATTTTTTACAGTGAAAACCAATTCGAAAGAACAACTAGGTACATAAAATACAGACATTTCTTTAAATAAAATAATTTGACGCTGCCATAGCTTCACTGGACCTCTTTAGCCATGCTCTTGTGGGGTATTAGATAAGTATGTTATTAAACACTGCATTTTCCCTGCTTAGCTTAGTTTAAATTTAAAAAAAAAACAATAGGTAAAATAATGTTCTCATTCTTCTTTTTGTGCCCTATCCTATCGATGGGTGGCTATGGTCGGGGAAATTTTCACCCAGCAGGCTGTAGCCTAAAACAAGTCTTCCTTTAAATTGTCTTCCATCATTTTCCCGCTGGATTATCAATCAGGTAAACTCGTATTGTTTGTTCTTCGTTATATGAACCAGGACATATCAATAATGTTATGTATATGAAATAAAAACAATTATTTAATTTTGAAGAAATATATGTATTCAAAGAAAACATAAAATATGTTAATATTATAAAAATCTATTATTATTTAAGTAAAAGAACAGAGGTGAATAAAGTTATAAAAACTGTGAAATACGTACCTAGTAATAGATAATTAGATAATATTCAAATAAGTGGTTAATATATTTTTACAATAATTCAACTACAATATATGAAAGGACAATTATAATCTTTAAAAAAAAAATTAACTTTGTACAGTAAATTAATCTAACCTAATATTGCTTATAAATCCATGCAGGCTTTATTACCATTTGTACAGTATTTACATTGACTAACCTACGTCGGCCTCTAATCAGTCTGTTCACAAACTTCCATTCTGACCCTCCACTTGGCGCTACCTTACTGTCCAACCACACAGATCACCTCTTCCAAATTCAATAAATACTCATTTCTTCATATTTAATCACAGCTCGGAACAAGTAGCTAATCCATCTGTGACGATAAACTCCAATCAGGAAATTAGAATAAAAATAACATTTTGGTGCATACAACCGATGCCCTACAAGCCACAACTCATTGTACGAGTATACCCATTGTACCCCCACTGTGTGTGCCCCTTCAAATAACAGTGGTAGAGATATGATTTAAGATTCTGGCGGCCAAAAAGATCAAAGGGGATTCAGATTGTCTGAAATGTTAAAAGAGGAGAAAGCGCAGCAGTGCTTTTTACCGCAAAAATCAATTATCACAACAGCAGTGTGTGAACTCAAAAAACTCAAGAGAGCAGAAAAGTAGCAGAATTTTATTTTTTATGTGCGTTTGAATCAGTGTTTTCAAAAGTGTTTCGGGCAACTGTGACGCAATTTGGCTGTACATTTATGAAGTTTTGGGTTTTCTCTCATTTTGGAGATAGTATTTCATAATGATACTTCAAGTAGAAACTCATAAAATAAAATACACAGTTGTCAGCGATATTCAATGACCCCAATGAAATTTTCTAATGAATTTGAAATTAAATATATCGATATAAAGAATGACAAATTCTTTTAGGGACGCACGAAAATGTGGCCGATAAAAAAAACTTGATCATTTCTACATACGTATGTGATATAATTATGGAAGTTTTCTGTGCCTCACCCTTTAAATGTGTTTGTTTTAAAGGAAAAACTATTACTCTGCAAATGTATTACATGTGCTACGCATGCCTGTTTTTAAATGCACATTTATGTTTAAATAAGGGATACAGTGAAAATGTTGGCTAAGGTTTACATCGCTGCAATTATAGTTGAAAACAAACTGAACCCCACAAAAAATGGTGGCAATTTTGTGCATTGAAAACGTTAGTCTATATTCACACATTGGATGGATTTAATTCTAGCAATGTAGGGATATTGGCCGTTGTCAATGATCATGGTATTCCAGGCGACATTACACTTTTGGCACTAAAATAGAGACTAGGATATCCTCAATGGACAAAGGCTCCAAACTGTCACAGCAGCTCTGTTCAACCCAAAGAGGATTCCCTTTCAAGCTGATGTCCTGACTACTTGTCTTCTTATCCCGGTCCCAGCCGTGTTCCCATACCGGCAGGGTGGACCCTGTCAGTTGTGGAGGGAGGAGCGCAGAGGGACAGAGCCCTCCACCCAGAAGTTAGGGCGCTGCATCATGGTCTGCCACAAGGGAGACCTCCTTGCCCAAGCTGTCCATCCAGGCCACTTGGCCTCCCAAGTAGGTTCCTATAAAGAGGTAAAACAATACCAGTGAAAACCATGTTAGCACCAACTACTCTTATCATTTTATGAACATTCAAGTTTGACTGTCGTTAAACACGAAAATCTTAGTTGGACAGTCAAAACCTTTCTTTGAGCCAGTGTCAATTATGTTTTTCCTGTATTAAATAAATCCTGTTCAAAAGTTTGTTAAAAAAAGAATAAAATCCATGATTTGTTTTTCCACAACTCTAGGACGCTCATCGTCATTAACATCTTCTCGGCCTTCTGTAAAGCGCTTGTACCACTTATAAACACTTTTTTGAGACGAAGTAGACTCGCCGAATGCCACAGTCAAAATTTTAAGTGCGTTGGAGCACTTTATTCCATTTTTAACGCAAAATTTAATACATATTCTTTGATCCATTTTTTTCAAAAGTAAAAAATCGAAGAACACACAAAAACGTGACTAACCTTTCCAGTTGTCAAAAACAAACCACTAATCCAAAATGGCTGATAATGCTAACGTATGATAAACATATGTGTACCAACATAACAACAAAAAAAAATCGATAATCGAATGTACACAGCCCGCGAAAATTCAAAATTCACCTTTTCTTTTGAACAGGCCTCGTACATACAGTCTGACAAAAAAATTGTTCACTAAAAATGTTTTAAATGGCAATATGTACCAAAAAGATCAAAAGAAAAAGATTGTAACTTTCAAAAAGTACTCTTGTCCAGATGAATATTTTTCACACTATGCGGTGTTCTGAAATTAGCTGCGCCTTCCAAAATGAGACCATTGATGAAAATGGCAGTCAGTACACAAATGGGTGAATGCGACAAAGGAAAGGTTAAGAGTCCAAGTCTCGGTCGCAAATTAATCTATTTTCATTTTGTTTGAATGTTATTAATTACATAATAATATATTTTTTAATGATTAATATAATAACTACACTGGTTGTTTGTATGCTGGGGTTAAAGACAAAAACATGAAGGGGTGAAAGATCTCCTGGCTACGGAAAAGGCCACTTGAAAGCGCCAGAGCACTTGCTCCAGTAAAAGAGTTCCATACAGCGCCACCTGGTCTCCTTCCCGTGTGGTAGGAGAAGAAGAGTACATACTATACTAGCATGTTATTATCTGAAAGTGTTATAATCTGAAAACAATTTAATCACCCTAATTCAGCACCTCCGGCAATCAGACTATCCCTAGGAATAAAACAATAGCAGTAACAGTACTAACCAGTCCCCAGGGAGAAGCGCACTCCGCCCATGAAGTCGTTGGAGCTGATGAGGTCGCGGTCCCAGACGGATAGTTCTAGTGCCCTCTGGCCCAGGTCTTGCAGTGTCAGGCCTCGGTAGGTGAAGCAGTGCTCCCAGCGTGGACTCAGGGTCCTGCGAGCAACCCCCGTCTTCTGCTTCACACCCCGTCCTCTCTCAGGTAGAAGATAGCTGTAAACCAGTCAAAAGTCAAAAACAGTGTCAATCGCATTGCAATACTAAGCAGTGTGGTCTTTACCGATTTCAAAGAAAACTGACATCACCAGCCTACATAATCCTTTCGGAACCAGAAAGAATTTTAAAAATGTTTGATCAGGACGTTTAATCAAGGTCGTGCTAGACCCCCAGGAAGACTGCGACAGAGATGGAGCAACATTTAAAAAAATGCAAAAGGTGAGATGAAAGGTCCCGCTCTGGCCCAAAATATGAAACATTGGAATGATATAAAAAAAAAAACGTTTACGTAGCAAGGGGCAGATCAATTTTAAAGGAGAAAAATATTTGTGGAATCCAGTAATAAACTGACCTTTTGCAGAAGACATCGCAGAGACCGTTGGGTTTAGTGGCACTCAGGTTCTTGGCTTCTTTCACCAGCACATGCAGGGTGCCTTTGGTTCTGGTACTCAAGGTGATTCCCTCGGGAACCTCGAATTTCAGGCCGACTATCATATCGCCCTTGCTACCTTGCTGCTCTTCAAACTGCTCCGTCTATGAAACAGTAAACAGAGACAGTCACATCAGTCTTAGAACCTTGTGATAAGAATATACATGGAGAGAGAGAGATAAATATGTTTACCTAACCAATACAAATTTGCGATAAATCACTTTCTCCAGGTTTTTATGTTGTATACCATGAGAGAAAGAGACAAGAAAAGTATTCACGTAATATTTCAGCACTTCTAAGTATGTAAGAATGTTCTCCGTCCGCGCTAACTTCACATCGTTGAGTCGTATAAATTACGTCAACGGATTTTGAGGTTATTTCCTATATTTGTGTTGATTAAAAAACTTGCAGTGGGAATACAAATAAATCAAACATGATGGTGATATGTCCTATGCAAGAATGTTCAAATAAGACCCAACAAAGATTATAAAACATCAATTTTCAGAGGTATTTCAACAGTTTTAAATATTTTGGACGAACTTAAGAATTTTCACATTTTTAATGATATAAAGACATAAAATCAACACAAAGCTTCCATCATTATTTAGGCAAACCTTCTGTTATTAGTGTTCTTGATTTTTTGACTTTATAAATCATTTTAATGGTGTATTGTTTTTGTTTTGTATAATGTGTTCAAATATGTTAATTAAAAATGTCCAAATTCCATGTGGGCGATAACTAATAGGCTATCCGACATCCTTTAAAATATCTTTGTCTCTTTCTATCGAGTCAGTATAAAGTCAACAATACTGAGTACACTGTTTTGCAAAGGTACCTCTCCATGTATATTATAACTCCAAGGTCATAACACATTTAATTCATATAAAATAATACAATATAGTATATTTGCAGCACGTTCCAGAGTGGTAGGTACTCTAAGTATCGCCCTGGTGAAAGACCACCATTCAGAATTGAAACGTTGCTTGAAATGGCTTTAGCCGTGTTTGGTGACCAGATCTGAATATCCAGGTACTTGGTAACCTTCCTCTTCCTCTTCCCATCTCCTTCCCCTCCCCACTACCTCAAACCTCACAACATACCCCAATTAAGGATGCTATAGTCTCACTGGCTCTAGACGGTACGGAACAGTTGGGACTCTTGTGCGGTATTCACTATAAAAATAGTGTATTGTTTTGTGTTGTTCTTGTTTGTTTTTTTCAAATCTAATCGTTTTGTACCAGCAGAACGGCTGTATTTTATACCTTCTACAACTTAGATATACAACCTTTGATACTATTCTACTGCGTCAACATTTAAAAATTATTTTGCTAATGTGTATCTGTTATATTTTTCAACAATATTTTAGCTGTAATTTGGATTTCATTTAATTTGATAAATTATGTAAGGAGCACTTGTCTAAAATGTGTTTACAAGATCATTTTTCTTTTATGGTTGAGTTATTTTAGTGCAAAGTGCACTTCAGGTGAACTGTGCTGTATAAATTCATTGTTATTATAAGAAGAAAAAAACACAAAAGCATAAAGTAGCGTGTTTGTGACATACCCTCTCCTGCAGATTGTACCACTTGGGGGTGGGGTCGTCGAACACCTTGTCTTGCAGGGGCAGCACTACCTCCCCCAGGAAGTGGTTGCGCCCGAACATGTCAGCGTGCCACACGGACAGCCAGATGGCTCGGCCGGGCAGGGCGCTGAGGGGCTGCGCCAAGCGAAGGCACTCCTCGAACACGGGCTGCAGGGTGTGCTTGCGCACCTTGGTCTTACGTTTACCCCCCTTGCTTTTGTCGGGCAACAGGTATACCTGGAATCAATCCACAAACAAGTCATTTATTTTTCTACCTAATATAATAATAATATTTGGACGATTTGTATAGCGCCGTTTTTGTGAAAAATCACCTCAAGGGCGCTGTACAGATCTTACTTTCTATCATTGTATATTAATTCCTAGTTTAAATAAGAAAATATACAGGAACATACTTACCTGGCAGGTCCCATCAGATAGAAACAATTATGAACTTAAAATTATGATTATTATTTAATTATTATTATAATTTTTTTTATTTTTTTTTCCGATTTAGGGCATGGGAGTGAAATTAAAAGAATGGACTTTCTGAATTTGTCATACAGCACAGGATTTGGTTAAAATTTGCATATCTAAAGGTGATTCGTCGAGAGACAGATTATGTTGAGATTCTTTTAATGAATTTAAGGATATGAGAGTCTGAAAAGGTAAGTTTTCAGTTTGGACCGAAATTCTGTTGGGCTCGTTATACATCTTAGTTCCGGAGGGAGTTCATTCCAAGCCTTCGGCCCCGAAACTCCGAAAGCGCGATCTCCAAACTTAGTATTTGGATTGCGTTTAGGTTCTATAAGCCTTCCGATAGCCGATGACGTTGCCGATCTAAGAGTCGACTGCTTTAGAAGAATATTTTTTGGAACGCATAGTTCGGTGATCGGTACAGTGGAGCCATTTCGTTAAGGGATTTAAACACCATCCAGCACAACTTGTACTGGATTCTTTCAGTGCACTTGAGCCAGTGCACTGAAATATATTATAACATAACAGATATATATTTTTGTAGAAAGCAATCACTTTGTGGTTTCACATATTTAAAGAAATGAAAAAATAGCTTTGTGTAAGACTAAGAATAGTTTCACTTAGCCTTAGCATCATCAGGGTACATCATCAGTTTAATTTTGTACCCTGATGATGCTTAGGCTAAGCGAAACTGGTCGGCCATAAAAAAATAAATAGTGTTAGTGGTTTTATACAAGGTTATTTTTTTTAACAATTATATCATTTGAGGGGCTTAGAAGCAAAGGCAGCAATCTACAAAAACCGTTCTGTAGCATTATCAACTTTTGAATGATTACTATAAAGAAACAGAGAATTTTTTGTATCAAAATGTTTGTTTACATTAAACTAGGAACAATTTGTAACAATTATCTCTAAAGGTATCAACATATTCGTGAATAAAATGTGTATAAAACACTTTATCAACTTTTCAAGAAATGATTTCGGATGAAAAAGATTGCTGTCTTTGCTTCTTTACCCCTAATTTGAGTCATTATAAAAGTACTATTGCTACAGTGAGTCGATATGAAAAACTAAAAACTTTATAAACGCACGGTAGGCTTTAAAAAATTCTTCTTCCATTTTCATTTCCTTTAGCCTCACAACATTCCCGAAATTAGAGATTCCATAGTCCCACGGGCTCCGGGAAGTAACTCTTGTTGGTAATCAAATAAATAAATAAGTCTTGGAAGAAGTAGTAAGGGAAACTGTCACAAAGAATGGACCAGTGCAGTTCCGCCGACTATGGTCAACCATAAAAATGTGAATTTGAAGCTTACCTTGACGTGCGGGTCGGATCTGTTTCTCTTGGTATCAACAGGGGCGAGGTCCCGACACCTCTTGACGTTGATCTCGAGCGCCCCCATCTTGTAGTTGTAGAGCAGCCCGAACTCCACTTGGCCCTTGACGGTCACCGAGCCATAGTTGCCGTCGCCCGCTCCCGAGTACACGCTGGCCATAGATTCTGAGCGGGTCTTAAACGCTTTTCGATCACACAACTTTAAATCGCAGTGGGGTTTCATCGGCTCCAATTGTTCATTTCAAAGTACCTTTTGCACATAATCAGTGATTTGGGTATCGTCAAAACTTTAACACTAGGTTTACGGGCATTATTTTATAAACCGTTTTCTACGGGCACTCGTCAAATTAACGGATAAACACAAGTACTGTTACTAAATAAATGTTTTATTTAACCTTTACGTGAATGAAAAAATTACACCTTTTTAAAATTGATATGAAGGTTTCTTTTACAGTATATAATTTGCTGAAGTTTGCCAGACCGCTTTTATAACGTAATACATTTCGACTCAGTTCAAGACTTGGGGAAGTGGATAGGAATTTCGCCCAGTACCATCTTTTCTTGGGGTTTTTAATTCAGTAGGTGATTAAAAATGGTATTAAGAATACAGGTGATGTACTTTGAACATAACAGTATATCATATTTATCATTTAAAATAATATAAAATGATTCATAAATATGGACAAGCTTCAAATTCCACATAAAACACATGAGGCTACCCTTTCAGTCGTCAGAAGGTGTAAGTTTTACTTCGAGCGTTCACCGCTCACATACCACCCTCCAGATATCCAACGGTTATGTTTAAATGTTAATTTTCACTATTGTGGAGAAGTCAGGAAGTTTCAGCCCATTAGATTTACTGGAACATTAAAAAAATCTATGTTGAAAACCGAAAAGGGTACCGGGGTACCCTTTAAGTCACGTAAACGTCAACTGAAATTAGACTCCACTTCTCCACACACTGACTACAATTGTCTAACTGAAGATAGATTTATTTACTCACACGAATGCAGCCGTATGGTGAACTTAATTGGTGGTTTTATGGTGAACTGAATCTAGAATATGCTAGTGTAATTTGGTCCCCTTTCGATATACCGTTCTTATTCATCATATTGAATCCGTACAACATCGCTTCTTTCGCGGTATTGCATGGAGATTAGGGCGAGAAAGAGGCGATTATTCATATGATGAAATTGAACAACAATTGAAAATGTCTTCATTAGAAAAGCGCAGGAAAGACTTTGTTTTAATTTTCATTTACAAAATTATTAATTTTTTTACTGAATCACCTTCTCTGTTGTAACTTATCCAGTTCAACATTTCTTGCCATAGACTCAGAAACAATGAATTGCTGTTCCTCAATCATCACTATACTAATTATGGGTATAATTCTCCAATGTCCAGAATGTCAAGACTTGTTAACTCAAGCCATGGTCTTGAAACTTTTGGTAGCAGTTTAAATGATTTTTGTCATTCTTTACAACTCTACCTAAACTTTGACTAGATCATGGCTTGAATGTTCTCTCTTATGTTTATTTTGTCCTATTTTTGTCATCGCTTCATTTATTATTATGTACTCGTATGTGCCATTCTTTCTCTGTTGCTCTTTTTTCCATTTCGTGTTTTAAATGTATTTTTTGTAATTGGACTTTAGTCCGTTAATTTATAAATAAATAAATATGCCGCACTTCGCGGCTTCATAATCTGCATGACTGTTACCAGTGCAGTTCGGCAGAGTTGTTCAGAGTAGCCAATATATTGCCCTAATGATAGCCAGCCTCCGATAGGAGAGGGCACCGGAAAAAAAGAGAAGGTGGATAGTGTATTGGTTAAAATGATTACCTGCAATCCGCTCCGACTGTGCATGGCCACCAGCCTGTCGATGTCATCCTCGGGCTCCTGGTGCGCGGGGTGCAGTTGGGGCTGCAGAGGCGTGTGCGGCAGAGGGGCGGCTGCCAGAGGGGGTGAGCCGCGCAGGGGCCCTCCGTGTCCCGAGGGAGCGTCCAGTGAGATGTCATCTGAAACAACCAAATTATTAGTCACATATACTGATGCTAAACTATGAGAGGGAAACATATAACATGGTATGGACATGAATAGCGGATGAATGCAGCGCCAGAAGAATTTAAGACGCGGAAGTTAATGGTGGAAGAAGTCGCGGACACCCGAGAGAGCCATGGCAAGATCAAGTGAATTAAATACTTGAGTCAGGTCACAAGAGTCAGAATAAAAAAAAGAAGGTATGAAACGATAAATGAATTTGAATTAAGCAAAGTGCGTTGTGTGGCTGTTTCATGCTCAATCTTCCGGATAAATTGCGTGATGGTTGGTTAATTTACTGATGCGAAAGTAAAATGAGACTAGTAACCTACGCTCGTCAAACGTGGTGCCTATCTAAATTAAAGAAACAAAATTTCCATTTCATGAACGCTAAACAACTGAAAAATTTTTGAACCTACGCTGGAAAATGAATCACACGGAGTTAAAATAAACCATAAACTCGACAATTCAATCGAGCACTAGGCTGTTGTAAGATCGTATGGGTCCCTGAGTCTGCGGAGGATTGAACATGTTGAAAGAATGCCACAAGACAGGACACCGAAAATTAAGACCAAACTGGTACACCAGTGGAAGTGAACCAGAGACAAACGGAGAAAGAAGTGAACTGACTGCGTGCAAAAAATTGGAGCTAGACGTTAAGGTTTGAAGTGTGAGGGCACGTGATAAGAAACCGAAGTCAGCGTGGAGAATTTGTGAAAGAGACCAAATCCCATCACGCAATGTTGCGCCACGATAACTGATAACGTAACAATTTGGTGAGTAGCCGAGTTGTCCATAAAGCCTCGGGTTCGCACCAGGGATTCACGGGTTCAACCCTCTGCAGACTAAGTCCTCTGCCAGTGCACAACCAACAAAAACAGTTTTTTGAAGGATGCGTGTAGGAAAAATTCGTATATTATCAGGTTATTAACACGGGAAAGTATTTTTATAATTTTATTTAAAATGGGTGAGGTCTTATTTAGGTTCTTAACTATGCAGTCGTATTGTTATTGCGGTTTACCCGGAATCCCTTAAACGCATTAAATTGCGAGTGCCTAATAAGTGGGTGGTTATGTGGGTTAACGGAAATTTTCAACCCCCATCGATGCAAAACGATATTTAAAAAAAACTCATATATTTATCTCACATCACAAATATTCATTAGGCTGGGCCTATCACTATTACAACTTAAAAACATTTCTACTTTGTTTTCAATTTGAGAATTTTAAATGAATGTTATAAAATTTTTTTAATTGTATTAGGTTGTACAACTTTGCTCCCGCCGTTTTTCTATAGATGGCTTTAGCGGTAAATAGTGGTCAAAAATAAATAGATCATAGACGTAATGCTATAAAACTTGGCATCTGTCAACATAACCCCATAGAAGCGTTGGTCGATTTATGTCTGCATCGTAAATGCGACGGCCTGCATGGTCGAGTGGTAAGACGCTCGACTACGAGTCCAGAGGTCACGGGTTCGAGCCCGGCGTGCGCAAATAAGTTTTATTTAATTAATGTGTGTCATTACACATTTGATTGAAATTAATTAATGTATAGTATATTTCCGGCAAGTTCCGGAGTGGTAGATAATCTAAGTATCGCCCTTATGAAAGCTCACCATTCAGAATTGAAACGTTGCTTGAAATGGCTTTAGACGTATTTAGTGACCAGATATGAATAGCCAGGTACTTCCCGACCCTCCCCTTCCTCATCTCCTTCCCTTCCTACTACCTTCAGCCTCACAACATACCCCTATTGGAGATGCCATAGTCTCTACTGGCTCTAGACGGTTAGGAGCAGTTGAGACTCTTGTGCGGTGTTCATGTAAAAAAAAGTTATCCTCGATTGAAAATGTCAGTTTACGAGCCAATTTTTCGTAATTTGCGGGAGGTTTTAAAAAAAACAATGCTCGACCCTTTGTTGCGAAAGTGGTCAAAACATACTTGGAAACGTTTAAATGGGAAGTCCTACCCTAACCGTCATATTCTCCAGACATTTTTTTCCTCTGCCTATCACTTTGTTCGATCAATGGCACACGACCTGGCTGACCAACACTTCCGGTCTAATAAAGATGTTAAAAAAAATTGATCGATTCGTGGATCGCTTCAAATGAAGACCAGTTTTTTCAACGCGGGATTCGTACGCTGCCCGAAAGATGCGATGAACAATACTTTTAATCATAAATGTATAACCAGGTTTTTACAATGAAGCCTCGAATTTCGGAAAAAACAGCGAAAGCAAAGTTTTACACCTAATATTACGCAATGTTTGAGACCCCTGAGAGAAGGTTACCTTAAACAAAAACTACGGATACATAAACAGCCCAACCAATGTTCTAGTTATCAACATGCAGAACCTAGCAGAGTTCAAACGGGTCTTATAAACCAAATTGTTTAAAAATCCTAAATACAAAACGTAACTTTTTAAAATGTAGTTTCTTTAAAAACTTCCTCAATTTGCTTTGTTTTGGTTTTCTCCTTACTTGTATCCTTAGAGTATACAAGAGGTAGCCCAAGCCAAAGCCAGTGAAGTCAGTATTGGACTTGTTTTTGATGATTTTAACATGACTCGGCGCAAATGGGCGTGGCTAAGACTAAGGCTACGGTATTTAAACATCCATTCATATCACATATCGACATAATGTTTTTGTGTATTCGTATAGCCACTTTTTCACAGTATTTTTATCAACAAAAATATAGCATCTAACCTAAAAAACCGTTTAGTTGTGTCAAGTTTAGTGGCAAAATAAAAAATATGGGCGGAACCTCGCCGTTAACCAGCGAAAATAACCAGCTTAAGATCATTACGACAGTTAATAGAAGCCGTTTAAGAAATTTGTTGTCTCTTTTTCTCTCATGGTGTACGATGTAAAAACTCGGAAAAAGTGATTTATTACAATTTCGGATGGGTTGGGTAAAACAAATTAGCTATCCCTCCATATATTGTTACTTCAAGCTTGTATCCTTACAACTCAATGTCATTACTGTCTACTGAAATCCATATAATAATCTTTGTCATAAAATATTTATTGTTCTTTTGTTACTTGTTATATTTACACCGTTTGCATTTTTAGAATCGTTTACTTATAATACTTGAATATTAATGTTTTAAGTACCAACATGTTTACTTTTCTCAATCTAATTTCCTTTTCTTTGATTTAACAAATATGTTAAAATGAATTCATACGTTTCATCTGAATTTCCATACCCTTAGCTTCTGGTAATTTTTTTTTAAATCTGTTGATGTACACATGCACTGTTATACCCATATCAGAACCCTTTTCTCTCATGATTTATGATAACGATCATGATTTTAGATAGTTTTAATTTGTATACATATTGTATATTATTTTATCCTTGTTACTTCGTCTTATTAGCATAATTAATTTAGTATGAAGCGTACTCGAGGTGATATATCACAAAACTGCGCTGTATAGGTTCAGTGTTATCATTATTATTATTTATTAATTACACTCAGTGTGACATTTCTCAACTCAACACAGTAGTTTATCCAACATGTTATTTTACAGAGAATACTTAATTTATTTCGACTAGATTCATTTCCTTCCTCTTTTATCTTCCGATCACAACCTTACATAATAATAATAATATTTGAATAATTTATATAGCGCCGTTTTTTGTGAAAAATCACCACAAGGGCGATACTGTTTTACTTAATTTTTAAGAAGGAAGGATTTTTGAATTTATTTAATATTCACCAAATTTCTTGTGCATAAATTGTTGGTCTCCCAAGAAAAACTGAGAGGTTGGCAAGGTTTTGCGTTGGGCAAATCCAGACAATCGGAACGTGAACGAATGGATAAGAAAAACAAGCAAAATTGATCAGCCAAAGAAAATAATGGACAAGACTATTCCCTCGGACGAAGCGCAGCCCACAGACCCACCTTCAGACACATAGTTAACCATGATGTGTGGCAAGTTCTTGTTCCTCCTACCCAGCGTCCCATCGTGCTCCAGCTTGTGCAAGAACACGTCCCTACAGTTGAGCACATCGCTCACGAACTTAGCCGTGTTCAGAGTCTTCTCTCCGAGCCTCAGAGTGCTGCAGCGACTCGAAGATTTTTCCCCTTCCTGACCTCCTGGATTCAGATCCTTCCTCACCAGAGCGAACTCCGCGTCAACTTCACCTTCTTCACTTATTTGCTTTTTGCGCGACCCTCCGCAGCAGGGGCAGCAACAATCCAAGATCTTCCTGGTCCGACTCGTCTCCTGTGGCTTTCTGTTGTTACCGACGCTCTCGTTGGTAAGGTTAACCGTCGTGAAGATTCTGGCCGATGCCAGTCTCTCCAAGTCCTCGTTCGAAGTGGTGTTGGTGGAAGATGGATCGTTGAAGAAACAGGAGTACTTGGATGCGTCGCTGGTCTTCCGATGGTAGTTCAGCTTAGGCATGGCGTTGAAGTCGGGCGAACGGCTGGTCATTTAATTATGTGTGGCATTTGAGAACGAACGAAATGTACTCGTTCAGTGTGATCCGATTCATCAAACATGTGTAACGAAAGCACGGTACAAACTATGAGATATTTTACTAAACATAACACTCCGGACAATAACAACAAATTCTATTCTATTGTCACCAAATTATCACTGTATGTTTTTTACAACCTCTTGATTATTTACGTTTCGAATAAACGTCACTCCGTTCAATGAGTTTAAAACACTAATTGGATAGTGTACAAAGCACACCGAAGCATTTCCGTAGTAGATTAAAGTCTAGATCAGTAACTACTGATAAATCCCTTGATTGTCTCACTACTCTATTGCGGCTGTTTGAATTAGTTACGTCAAAATTATTACTAACACTTTAAAAGAAAAAGATTCACTTGGTTTCCTAACTTTCCCTTGAGCAATGCAAGAAGGACAACGCGTTTACAAGGAACATGTAAAGGTAATGTGAGAATGAATTTAACGACTCAAATTGTGTTGAAGGATGATTGGGAGGGTTAAACGGGCCGCGACAGTGGGACTAGTTGTTTGCTTGGAGGAAGAATATATATGGAGAGAGTGCAAAATATTTTTACCCAACCTATACAAATTTACGATAAATCACTTTCTACGGGTTTTAATGTGGTAAGCCGTCAGAGAGAAAGAGACAAGACAAGTTTTCACATAATATCGCACCACTTTTAGTTATGTAAGTATGTTTTTCGTCTCCTGCGTCACTACGTTTTGTTTTGCGACATAACTGAACGGTTTTTGAGGTTATATCCTATATTTTTGTTGCTAACAATACTGTGAAAAAGTGGATATACAAATAAACAAAACTTGTTGTCGATATTTGCTATGAATGGATATAAAAAAAGTGTGTCCATAAAACCCTTAACCACGCCTGAGTCAGGAAAAAATCAACATTCCTGACTAAACTGTTTCACAAATCTATCCCTCCTGGTATATTATTGCTCTGTGGTTATTTGTATTGGTCAAGTAAGGATATTTTTTTGACTTAAAAATGTACACGATTTTCTCATTCAATTTACTATCATTTCTAATATCAACCATTTATTTTCATGTTTTGCTGTCATTTTTAGTCTTTAGCTAATGAAAGGCAAAGAAATTCTATTTAAATTTTGTTGGGTACAATTGTTGATCGGAACCCTAATAATGTTTGAGAAAAATATAAAGAAAAGCCGTATAAAAGAAATAATTAAATAATTTTTCCTCATCTCTAATGAAATCGATCAAACATTTTCAAATTTCGAAATTATTTCTAGAACAGATTATCGATTTCACTGACCTGCCTTCTAATAGTGAATACCGCGCTAGTGCTCCCAACCGTCTAGAGGCAGTGAGACTATGGCATCCCCAATCGGGGTATGTTGTGAGGTTGAAGGTAGTGAGGAAAGAAAGAGAAAAAGGTTGGAAATTACCTGGCTATTCAGATCTGGTGACCAAACACGGCTAAAGTGGTATTTCACCAGGCCAATGAATAGAGTATCTACCACTCTAAAACGTGCCGCAAATATATTATTTCGTCGCCGGACAGGCAAAAAGGCTTAAGCGCCATTTTGGGAAGTTTACACAAGAGCACACGAAAGTTATTTTTTGTTTTACAATAAAATTCATAAGTCTTCAATGCCTGGTTGGATTTTGAAAAAAAATTAAATCTTGTAATACCTGAAGCGACAAAAAGTCCCAAGTTTGAGTCGCTTCAGTCAAGCCTTCTCCCAAATGGTAAATATATTTTAGATGACTGAAGGGCCACAAAAGTCTTCAGAATCAAACGAGAGTCAGAGCAAAAAAAAAAGACAAGAAAAAAAACTGACCATATTCAACTCATTTTTGACCAAAGTGTCATTAAAGTCTTTTTGCCTTTCCAGCGCCGATATTTAATTTTTTTATGACACATATTAATAAAATAAAATGTATTTCCGCACGCCGGGTTTGAACCCGAGACCTCTGGATTTGTAGTCGAGCGTCTTACCACTCGACCACGGAGGCCGACGCCCGTCTGGGACCTAGGAGTTGAAAGGTCCAATGCGAGCTGACGACATTTTTCGTGCAAATACGTATCGGATCACACTTTTGGAGAGCCCCAGTCAACGGACTGGGTAATTGAAACAGTTAATTATCGGGAGTGCAGGAGAACAAGGGGTCAAGTGGAAGATCAATCAGTGGACAAAGTGGTGACATTATCATTTGGCTGGAATCTTAACCACCCATACCTACAGTCTTTACTTTACACTTTGCCCTCTGCCCAAGGCAGGAGGAAGCGCTTCTGTAGTCAGTATTGATGAGTTTTATCTGACTTGATGGTGGCTAAGACTGGGGCTAGGGTATTTATACATTCATTCAGCACATGTCTGACGGCCTCCATGGCCGGATGGTAAGACGCTCGACTACGAATCCAAAGGTCGCGAGTTCAAACCCGGCGTGCGCCAATAACTTTTATTTAATTAATATGTGTCGTAACACATTTAATTCATACAAAAATAATAAAAAGTATATTTGCGGCACGTTCCCGAGTGGAAGATACTCTAAGTATCGCCCTGGTGAAAGACCACCATTCAGAATCGAAACGTTGCTTGAAATGGCTTTAGCCGTGTTTGGTGACCAGATCCGAATAGCCAGGTACTTCCCAACCTTCCTCTTCCCTATCTCCTTCCCCTCAACACTAACATCAGCCTCACAACATACCCTATTTCGGGATGACATAGTCTCACTGGCTCTAGACGGTTGGGAGCAGTTAAGACTCTTGTGCGGTGTTCATATAAAAGTTTAAAAATGTCGTCATAATATTTTTGTTTATTTGTATTACCAATTTTTCACAGTATTGTTATAAACAAAAATATAATATTTATATAAAATATTAAAAAAACCGTTGAGTTATGTCCAGTTATGGTGCATATCAAAACGTAGTGGGCGGAGTCGCCGGAGACGCGGGAGACTGAGAACATGCTTACATACCGAATGGTGGTGCTATATTATGTGAGAACTTGTCTTGTCTCTTTCTCTCTCACGGTTTACGACGTAAAAATCCGAAGAAAGTGATTTATCGCAAGTTTGTATAGGTTGGGTAAAAATATTTAGCTATACCTCCTTATATCGTTACTCCACGAATTTAGCCGTGTTTGGTTACTAGATCTGAATATCCAGGTACTTCCCAACCTCTCTCTTCCCCGTCTCCTTCCCCTCCCCACTACCTTCAGCCTCACAACATACCCTTATTGGGTATGCCATATTTTCACTGAAATTAAAAAGTTGGGAGCAGTAGCAGTCTATAAAAAACATTTTTAAATGTACTTTGAACCTTCCCCTTTATCCTATCATATCCTTCTTACCAGCTTAAAGGGATATTTCACCATCTCTGAGTAAGCAGTTGAGTAACTACTCAACAAATAACTTTAATCATTGGATTAACATTGCGGTATATGCAGGCATTGACTTGACTGGTAACTTTATTCGGCGATAGTGAAATGGATAATATATACTACTCGACGAATAGCGATAATCTACAGTGTACTCAGAGATGGTGAAATACTCCCATGAGCCTCACAACATGCCCCGATTGGGGATGCCATATTTCCATTGACTCCGGGTAGTTGGAACTCTTGGGCGGTGTTTAGTTATTTAATCCTTGATGAAACAATATATGAAGGGAGAGCTAATTATTTTTACCCCACCTACACAAAATTGCGATAAATCACTTTCTCCGGGTTTTTACGTCGTACACCATGAGAGAGAAAGAGACAACAAATTTCATAGACCGCTTCTATATACTGTAAGGATGATCTTAAGGTCCTGGTTCACCGCGGGACTCGGCCCACATTTTTTATTATGCCACTAAACTTGACACAACTAAACGGTATTTTAGGTTATATGCTATATTTTTGTTGATGAAAATACTGTGAAAAAGTGGCTGTACGAATAAATAAAAACATTATGTCGATATGTGATATGGATGGATGCATAAATACCGTAGCCTTAGTCTTAGCCACGCCCTGGTGCGCCGAGTCAGGTTAAAAAACAAGTCAAAAACTGACTTCACTGCCTTGGATAGATACTACTCTACCAACTTTATGATTTAATCTCACGATTGACTGATATTCTGATGATTCACAAACAAAGGAGTCGAATTGAGAAGATTAAGGTGTATGGCATTGAATTACAACATAATTGCATTATGGCACTAGTACAGCAGCCCAATCTCAGAAATAAACGCCCGTCGGGAAGTGTGATCATATACAATTAATACTTGTTGTTGCGGATGTAACTCGACTTGCCAATAAAACATGTCAGTTGCTTAAACCCACCCATTTCAAATATAGAATAATATCTGCTAAAAACACATTAGAGGTGGGTACTTTATTATGTAGGTAGGGATTTTAAAATTCTTTTTATAATTTGACAATTTAAATTAACATCATTTGCGGTAAAACCATGTACGACCCTATTAAAAATGTGGATATCCGGAAAGAACGCAAGGCTGATGTGAGCGTAATGAATAGGATCAAGAAAGGGACGCTAAGATGGTTTAGGCATGTAAAGCGAATGAAAGAAGAAAGGAGTGTGAAAAGAATATATGATGCGAAAGTGAATGGAAGAAGAAGTCGAGGACGCCCGGAAAAGACATGACACGATCAAGTAAATCAAATACTTGAATCGGGTCATGTGAAGAGTCAGAATAACAGAAGTGTATATATGAGACGATGTTTGAATGTAGCAAGGAGTGTGTGCCAAGACAGAGTTATATGGCGGTCCGTCCTCTCTGCCTACCCCTGCGGGGATGAATTTTGAGATTTGAAAAGTTCACATTCGTTCAGTCGTACGTACTCAAAAATTATTTATAGTAAATTAGGTATTTACCTACGTAGTACGTTTTACATTGTTGTTATATTTTTGATCATTTTTCCGACGCGTTCATCCACTCAGCTACCAACCAATCGAATTGGTAATTGTTTTTGTACCAGCCGTCAGTTTTTTTTTTGTTATTGTATTTTACCTATTGTTTAGAGTTAAGAGTATACATATTAATGGCACCTAACTAATTTGAATAAATAAATTACATATTTTACAGCCCGACAAATAAACGTAGACAAAAAAGAGGGCGTTGCAAATATTTAAATTCCATTAAATGGCCACACCAAGATGATCCAAAAGTAAAATGCTTCAAGTGCATACATTTTACATTGGGTATTCAGAAAGGAGATGATTCCACATCATATTCTAATGTAATTTGATACTTGAACTATATATTTATTTTTTTTTAACTCTTTGCAAGCGAAATAATTGAATGCAAAATGAAGTTATGATTATGTTTATAAAGACGAACCTCTTTAATAAATGTAATCTTGTATCATTCAATCTGTATATTGTATACGGGTGCCTAGTTAAACAGCTTTCATAATTACAAGTAAGTAACATACACTTATTTCAATAAGAAGAAAAAGTTAGATAGTAGACAATCACCAAGTAATTATTACACTTAACTTGTAGGTAACCGAATGAGGAACCCAGTGAACAGGTGAGATGACAGATGACAACGCGAACAGTGCGCAAGGAAAGTAAGTCAAGGACGCAATCACGTGTGAAAGTGTTTAGATAACCTCAATTTTACCACTGGGTACTAGGTAGTAGAGACGGCCTCCATAGTCGAGTGGTAAGACGCTCGACTACGAATCCAAAGGTCGCGGGTTCAAACCCGGCGTGCGCCAATAACTTTTATTTAATTAATATGTGTCATAACACATTTAGTTCATATAAAAAAATAATCAAAAGTATATTTGCGGCACGTTCCAGAGTGGTAGATACTCTACGTATCGCCCTGGTGAAAGACCACCATTCAGAATTGAAACGTTGCTTGAAATGGCTTTAGCCGTGTTTGGTGACCAGATCTGAATAGCCAGGTACTTCCCAACCTTCCTCTTCCGAATCTCCTTCCCCTCCCAGTACCTTCATCCTCACAACATACCCTATTTGGGGATGCCATAGTCTCACTGGCTCTAGACGGTTGGGAGCAGTTGAGACTCTTGTGCGGTATTCATATTAAAAAAAAAAAAGAGAAAAACTGTGGAGTTCTTATTAATAATATATTATATATCCTGATAAAGTACGTTTCCTCGAATTACATGTTTTAATATTTATTTATTTCTTGTACTAAAACAATTAACAAAAGCATTGTGAAAGCAATGATAACAAATAACAAAACATATTATTCACATTTTTTAATTTTTTTTTTACGTGAATACCGCACAAGAGTCTCAACTGCTCCCGACCGTCTAGAGCCAGTGAGACTATGGCATCCCCGATAGGGGTATGTTGTGAGGCTGAAGGTAGTGGGGATGAGAAGGAGATGAGGAAGGGAAAGGTTGGGAATTACCTGGCTATTCAGATCTGGTCACCAAACACGACTAAAGCCATTTCAAGCAACGTTTCAATTCTGAATGGTGGTCTTTCACCAGGGCGATACTTGGAGTATATACCACTCTGGAACGTGGCGCAAATATACTATTTTTATTTAATTAAATGTGTTATGACACATATTAATTAAATAAAATGTATTTACGCACGCTGGGTTCGAACCCGCGACCTCTGGATTCGTAGTCGAGCGTCTTACCACTCGACCATGCAGGCCGTCAGATACATATTTACAATTTAATTGAGAGTTCCTACTTTAACCTTCGACAGGTAATGTGTAAAATATCCATATTCCTCCGAGAGAGTTAACTAACCTAGTAATTCTTCCCTGGGCCTCGGTATTGATGAATTGATTCTGCACCTAGGAAGTGTCAAAATAACGCGTTGGCGGCCTCGCGTGAAATTATACGGAACACCGAATCCTGTCACCAGGATATTAGGTATCGATAGGACAACGTTTATCAGTGGTACAATATATTTTTTAAGTGCTCTTGACACAATGGTACTTCTTCTAATGTTCACATTGTTCAGCTGGGGAATGCAGAGATGATGGAACGCCACACAACTCTGTCCTGGCATACACACCTAGCTTCATGTGCATTCAATGCATGCTCTTCTGTTATTCTGACTCGAGTATTTGATTTAATCGTTCGTGGTTTTGCCACATATGTTTGCGCCTGAGAAATCTAATTTATACTGCATTTAGTCTATTTCAGTTCAGTTCAGTTATTTATTATTTTAAAAACTTGACAAAATTTTTATTTTAAGGCGTTTTTAAAAAGAGCGAGTAAGTGTATTAATACACAATATTCAAAAATATAAAACAATTAATTCTAAAAAAATACAAATTGCAATGAATGCAAAGTAAAGACAGTAAAAAATAAAACAACATAAAATAAGACAATTTAAACATAATGTTTCACCCAAATGATGTATAAAAAAATAAACCAAGGAATAATTATACAAATAGCAGGAATGCTTGTCGTTTGAACGAAGCTTCATTTATGCAAAATATATCGACATCCGAAGCGATTCGATTCAACAACATGATTGCCCTCCCCACCGGCATGACCATTGGCAAGTTGGTCCTGCAGGCCGGGAGATAAAACAACCTATGCTTCAATCCTTCCTACCTCACTACCATGCATCAGGGTTGATATCAGAACCCCACTGTGGACTGCTAGTCTAACAAGTAAGATAAATAATGTACGATTGCCTTACAGTCGTAAGGATGTATCATAGGAATGATACACTCCCAGCAAATTGCAAAAGTTTATTTGTTAAGTCAACGTCGAGGACTACGGTGTAATTATGCAGTTGTCATTGTTGAGTTCTTCATCTTACGTAACGTTGTATAGGTAGAGTAATTTACCTGGTTACTGCGAGAGATTTAGTGCTGATAAGAAACAATACTCTGAGAGGACATGTCTAAATCCAAGCAAATAATGCTCAACTCAGGTAATTAAGTGGATTCTTGGGGGTTTCATAATATTTTAGAGGAATGCATTAATAAGAAATTACAAAATCTACAGAAGCAAAGATTCAGGGCATAGATAATTATTAAATCATTCAAACTCTGTTTAGACAGCTGTAGATATCTCACAACTTTTTTTAGTGCAGAAGAAAGTTTACAATGAGCCGATTCCATAAAAATATGGCAGTGATAGCCTCCGCGATCGAGTGCTTAAGACGCTCGACTACGAATTCAGAGGTCCCGGGTTCAAATACCAGCGTACGCAAATAAATATTATTTAATTAATATGTTTTATTTCACATTTATTTAAAATAAAATAATATATTAACGGCACGTTCCAGAGTGGTAGAAACTCTTAGTATCGCCCTGGTGAAAAAAACACAATTCAGAATCGAAAATCTGATTGAAATGGCTTTAGCTGTGTTTGGTAACCATATCAAATTATCCAGGCAATTCCAAACCCTCCTCTTCCCCTCCACGCTACATTCAACCTTACAAAATACCCTAATTGAGAATGCCAATTGCTGGCTCCAGACAGGGAGCAGTTGGAACTCGTGTGGGGTATTAATTTTTTTGTTTGTTTTAAGTGCAGGATAAAGTTTAACACCTGGGAGTATCTGGTCGAAAGATGAACCTTAAAAACTATGAGAAATAAGAAAAGAAAATTATAATTAAGTTCAGGCTGTGAGAAGAGGCCTGCAAATGGGCGAAGGCCGCTGAATTAGACTAGAACAGAGACACCTGGAGGCGCTTTGACGAAGCGATGGGTCCCCCGACTCGAATGAGACAAGGGAAGAAGGTGGGGATGATTATTAAAAGTCCATATGATGTAAAGCTTTTTTAAAGTTTCATCAAACTTAACGATCAACACTAAAACTCTCAGAGAGGCAGCGCCTATTTACGGATTAAAAAAAAAAAACCCGCAACCTTCCAGCCCAAAGTCAAATACGTAGACTTGAGATAGTATACTAAGCATTGAATTTACATCAACAAACGAAAATACCGGTTAGTAGCCGAGCGGTTCAAAGCATCGGGTTTCTACCCAGGCGTCGCTGGTTCAATCCTGTGCTAACTAAGTCCTCCATCATTGCAAAAACCACACTTCCCGCTAAGGATCAGCACCCTAAAATATACACTTTTTGGCTTTCTAATACAAGACTTAATCAGAAACCAACATTTTCAATCGATCTCATACTTTCATTGAAGATTATTGATATTTATTTTTTCAAGTTTTTGTCCCAATGGTTGAATTGATTGAAGCGTTACTCCCGGATAGAGTAGAGTATCTGAGTCCAAGTCTCGGTTGTGACCATTGTCTTTTTATTTTCTGAATTTTTCTGTTTCATATGTGGTGTTGATTATAAGAAAATCTAAAGCTTTAATGCTTTAAAGTCAATTCCAATTTCGATAGTAATATTTTAAATTATTTATGAAAGCACACTGAAATTTTTAGTAAAACGTTCAAAAATGCCTTCGCTAGTTTTCAAACTGCACCTTTTACAGACATTTTCGAATGTTTTTCATAGAATTTAAAAGGTCACATTTAAAACAATTATTCACTGGAAACTTTAGACATAACCCGTAGAAAAATTACAGATAAATAATTTGCAGAATACTACAAAGTGAAGTTAAGCGTCATTTTTGAGTATCGACATTTTACAATTATGTAAGCAGGAGAAATTCAAACACTGTCAGGTTATTTGTAGGTTTTACTAAAGTTTTTAGACTAAAACAAAGGACAGCTGATTTATTTTTCTAGCAACATTAACCTTGGCATTTTTACGTCCTTGTTTCATATAAATATATCCAACTAGCAAGCACATACAATTAAGTATAGCTCCAACAACCAAACGCCTACATTTCGATTTAAAAAAAAACTGAATGTCAGTGGATGTAGTTCAGTTTACGTGGGTGAACTCAAGTTCAAATTAAAATAATTCACCCAGTTTATCGACAGATTGCAAATCTACGGTTGACATTGAAAACCGAGCGTGTTCAAAATAGATATCAATGAATGAAGTAGTACTGTACCAAAATATAACTAACCGTTGAAAATAACGGCTAAATACCGTCATCGTTCAACGCCATTGACGAAAATTTGCGCCAACAGTTGGATATCGATAGCTACATACGAATATTATTCAATGCAACGTAGTTTCAATACTCACTGAGTATATTGAAAACCGCGCGTGTTCAAAATAAATATCAATGAATGAAGTAGTACTGTACCAAAATATAACTAACCGTTGAAAATAACGGCTAAATGCCGTCATCGTTCAACGCCATTGACGAAAATTTGCGCCAACAGTTAGATATCAATAGCTACATACGAATATGGTATTATTCAATGCAACGTAGTTTCAATACTCACTGAGTATGCGCCTATCGTTTTAGCTTTAGCGCGAAATAAACAAAAAGGTGTAAGAGTGTATATGAAGCCACGGCCTCCATGGTCGAGTGGTAAGACGCTCGTACATTTCTCAATGGCCCAAAATAAAATAAACGGTAGGGCCTATAAATGCTTAAAAGTGTCGGATTTCTTGTTTACGAAAAGTTTTTCTAATTGTTTTTGTAGTATAAATATTTATAAATACAGCAAGAAGTATTGTATCAATTTAATACGACAGCAATATTTACAAACATTTTCCGTGAGAGTCAACTTTCATTTATAAATATTGCAACATTATTGCCATTACATATTCTTTGTTATATAACCTGTTTCGTGTTCATCTGAAAAGTCCAGTAAACAACAACGAATGGGTAACTAATTAAATGCTGGAACTCGTTTTAATCTTATTCAAATCGAGCACGTATACGTCAACAAACAGTTCATTATCAAATTAGTTACACAGGTGAAAAATCGACACAACCGTTTATAGTGAAATTATATATTATGGCTGAAGATATTTAATTGGGGCAAAAGTGACATCTATCGGAAGTCTGAACAACTGGCGAGTCGATAATACAGGGATCTGTAAATCTCTTACTATTATTTAGGCTATGTTTATAATCGTTTGTTGTATTTGAAATGAGGCAATCGCATCTGAATCTATAATAGAATCGGCATTGATTCATTAATTCATACAAAGAAAAGTCCACTTTTGTATACAACGCTTTCTCTATGCGTAAATTGTAAAAATAAAGCTGTTGGGTAACTTTACATTACATTGGTGCAACCGTAGATAACTTTTAAACGATAATAAATTTAGTTTTTACGTATTGTAAACTAGGGATGGATGATATCGGAAATCGAGAGTCCTTGCGGTTGCAGTTACCGGTGACTGGCAAGAAACCGGTTATTTTTGGAACCGGTTCCTGGTGCCAGAAACCTCCCACAAAGATTTTTTTTTTATATTATAAAGAAAGCATTCAATACCATTCCGGCAAAAAGCATTTAGTGGACATTCCTCGGAGAAAAAAATATCGACGGTTCCAGTGACCGGCTTGGAACCGGTTACTTTTAACCGAGACAGGTATATCGACCAGTGGCGGCTCGTGACTTTTTGGTGTGCTAGAGTGGTAAGATTGAAAAAAAACGTCATCATTGATGTTTTTGTAACCGAAATCTTTTTTTTTTTTAATTTCAACTTTTTGTATGAAGATTTTTCAGAAATCCGTGCGGCGCACCACCAAAACTGAAAAATCCTGAAAATTTTCATACAAAAAATAAAATCTTGAAAAAAAAATAAAAATCATTTTCGGCTACAGCAACACTAACGATGTCGTATTTTTCAATCTTAGCACTCTAGCACACTAAAAACTCACGAACCGCCACTGATATCGACCATCTCTATTTTAAACCTTTTGATGTTTTAGAATTTGTAATAAGACCAAATCTTTTGTGGTGTTGAACAATTTGAATGTGTGAAACCTTAAGACGTCTTGTTTAGTTTTTTGATAAGATATGAATATTTCAAAGCTACATAGCTTATGATGTTTTTTTTTGTTAATAGTGAATACCGCACAAGAGTTCCAACTGCTCCTAACCGTCTAGAGCCAGTGAGACTATGGCATAAGCGGTCGGGGTATGTTGTAAAAGAAAAGAAGTCGGGAGGGGAAGGAAATGGAGAAAATGAAGATGGGGAAAAGGAAGGTTGGGAAGTACTTGGCTATTCAAATGTGATCACCAAACACGGCTAAAGCCATTCCAATCAACGTTTAGATTCTGAATGGTGGTCTTTCACCAGGGCGATACTTGGAGTATCTACCACACTGTCTACAGCCAGTGAGACTATGGCATCCCCAATCTGGTATGTTGTAAGGTTGAAGGTAGTGGAGAGGGGGAGACGATGAGTAAGAGGAAGGTTGGGAATACCTTGATATCCAGATCTGGTCACCAAACACGGCTAAAGCCATGAACGAGTGTTGTTCCGCAGTATATTTTGACGGCCTCCATGGTCGAGTGGTAAGACGCTCTACTACGAATCTAAAGGTCGCGGGTTCAAACCTGGCGTGCGCCAATAACTTTTATTAAATTAATATTTGTCATAACACATTTATTTATACAAAAATAATTTTTAAAAAGTATATTTGCGTCACGGTCCAGAGTAGAAGAGACACTAAGTATCGCCCTGGTGAAAGACCACCATTCAGAATCGAAACGTTGCTTGAAATGGCTTTAGCCGTGTTTGGTGACCAGATCTGAATAACCAGGTACTTCTCAACCTTTATCTTTCCTATCTCCTTCTCTTCCACACTACCTTCAGCCTTACAAAATACCCTTTTTCGGGATGACATAGTGTCACTGGCTCTAGACGGTTGGGAGCAGTTGAGACTCTTGTGCGGTATTCATATAAAAAAATATAAAAAAATAACGACGATACATGGAATTTCATCACGGTTAGATCTAAATATGAACGTCAAACTAACAGCAGGTGTATGGTTAAAAGCATGATTTAATAATACTAAATTTTTAACGTTATTTCACTATTTTCCATTAAGACCTGACCGGTTTCATCTTATGACCGGCACAGTCTGAAGATGCCTAATTAATCGAATCAATCGTTAGAATGGAGTTCCACCGCGAATCAACGCGAAATAATATAAACGCGTCGACTCCTACGTCAGAGGCGACAGGTATTTTTTTCTCGAGCGCTGAACAAAGATTTTTTAGCAGACTCTTGGTGCAGCCACCGTTTCGGAGCACGGTGCTTTCAAGTTCGTATCCGGTTCGATTAACTACCGACCTAGCTACTACCGATTCGTGTCTAATGTAAGCCAGTTCCAGAAAAGTAATGGTAAAAGTGAAACCTCGTCACAAAAGTGCTTACGCTGGCGAATGAACAGATTGACCGCAAATCCCAATGTTTTTTTAAAATTTTTTGTGTCAATAATTATTATTATTAGACACTGCGTACAATTTGACTAGATAATGAATGACTCCTCGCCTGAGCGTAAGTAAGCTGGAGATCAGAGAAAAAACTTACGTTCGAATATTGACCATGAAAAACCATGTAACTTCAATTATTTATTTATTTATAAATTAACAGACTAAAGTCCAGTTACAAAAACACAAACAAAACACGAAATGGGAAAAAAGAGCAACAGAGAAAGAACACCAAACATAATATTAAATGAAGCAAAAAAATAGGACAAAATAAACATTAAAAAAAACATTCAACCCAAGGTTTATTCAAAGTTTTGGTAGAGTCGTACAGAATGTCAAAAATCATTTAGACTGCTACCAAGAATTTCAAGATCATGGCTTGAGTTAACAAGTCTCGACATTCTGGACATTGGAGAATGATGCCAAATAATTATTATAGTGATGATTGAGGAACAGCAATTCATTGTTTCTGAGTGTACTAATAATGACGCTTAACGTCACTTTGTAGCATTCTTATACAAGTAATACTACAAACGATTTATCTGCAAATTTTCTATAAGTAGTTAGAAAAATGTCTGAGGTTTCCAGTGAATACAACTTTTTAACTGACCGCCTTTAAATTCTATGAAAAAAATACTAAAATGTCAGTAAAAGGTGCAGTTTGAAAACCAGCAAAGGCATTTTTTAACGTTATTCCTAAAATTCTAGTATGGATTGCATAAGGGATTTAAAAGATTACTGTTTTAGAATTGTATTCACAGGAAACCTTAGACATATTTTTTTAACTACTAGCATATAATTTAAGGATAAATAATTTCTAGTTTTACTCGTACTATAAAGCCAAAAAGTGTATATTATATATATCTTTGTATACCCTTAAATAAATCTGTGTGCGAAAAGAAGAACGGAATGTGTAAAAAAAAAAACAAGTTTTTCGTTAAGTATGCAGAATTATTCCTTGAATTCATTTCTAGCAAGGAAAAACGAGATGAGTCAGAAAATAAAATAATGTGCAATTTAAAAAAAAATAACATGACATAATTACATGAAAAAAACGAAATTCTTAAATTTTGTTCTGGCTCTCATGATAACCTACGTTTTTTTTACTCATTCCTTTTCGCACACATAAATGTCAGTTGCTTTAATCAATTCCATTTCAAATATGGAATAATGTCTGCTAAAATACATTACAGGTAGGTACTTTATTAGGTAGGTAGGGATTTAAAAGATAATTTTGTAAATTTGATCGTTTAAATTAACGTCTGTTCCAAATTTGAAAAGTTTACACTCTTACGTAAATACGCGCGAAGAAAATTATTTATAGTTAAGTTTGTTTGTGCATCAAGAGATTTATATATATTTTTAAATATGTTTAAATTAAATCAATGAAAAAATGTATTTATATTAGGAGTAACTAATCGTTGAACTCGTAAAAATCTATTCAATGATTAAGTCGCAAGCGTAAAGGGCAGACATCTCACATAAATACTTGAATAGCACACCCAAATAATCTTTCTCGTCTTATTGCGATTCCCGTATAATTATAAAAATTATCAAATTATCGCGCATTGTCGTTTTTCCCATTGTTACGTAACAATAGAAAACCTCCGCAGAGAGCACAGATTCATTCTCAATTTGTTCCTAGTTAATGTCGACTCTCATTATGTATTTCCATTGTACGAGGTGGTTTATACTTGAAACACGGATGACTGAACGTTTTATCGCAAACACACATAACGAATACTTGCGAAATATCATTGAAACAAATATTTGCATGACAATCGTCAAATCGTTTTCGTTACGTTACTGGGCCGATTCTAATGCTGGCTGCCCGTTTAAATAATGTCAAGAACACGAACATCGTCAAACGTGAAAATGTCATGGGACAGAGAGATATTGATGAAATTGTGATAGAAAGAGGCTTTTTATCTAATGTGACCTTAGTTTGTCCAACTAGAACAGCGGTCTTAAAAACTAGTGGCAAATTAATTGAATTAATTGAAATAGTTACTTACTTAGCAGCATCCATTAGGCATGCATTAAGAGTGTCTTCCGGCGACCGTGCTTCTAAACTGATGCTAGTTCTTCAGGGCATCTTCAATTAGAATGCCAGTAGAACTAACAAAGTATTCTCATCTGATGTGAATACCACACAAAAGTCACAACTTCTCCCAACTGCCCAGAGACAGTGAGACTATGGCATCCCAAATGGGGGGTGTTGTGGTTTTGCGATGTTGAAAGGAGTGGGGAGGGGAAGAATATTGGGAAGACAAGGCAGAGTAAGTAAGTAAGCACCCAGATAATTCAGATCTGTTCACCGAACACGGCTTAAGCCATTTAAAGCAACATTTCAATTATGAATGGTTGTATTTCACCAGGGCATGTATTTGTATTTGACGGCCTCCATGGTCGAGTGGTAAGACGCTCGACTACGAAACCAAAGGTTGCGGGTTCAAACCCGGCGTGCGCCAATAACTTTTATATAATTAACATGTGTCATAACACATTTAATTCATACAAAAATAATTTGAAAAAAGTATATTTGCGGCACGTTCCAGAGTGGTAGATACTCTAAGTATCGCCCTGGTGAAAGACCACCATTCAGAATCGAAACGTTGCTTGAAATGGCTTTAGCCGTGTTTTGGTGACCAGATCTGAAAAGCCAGGTACTTCCCAACCTTCCTCTTCCCCTCCCCACTACCTTCAGCCTCACAACATACTCTATTTCGGGATGCCATAGTCTCACTGGCTCTAGACGGTTGGGCGCAGTTGAGACTCTTGTGCGGTATTCATATAAGAAAGGGCAATATTGTAAGAATTTACCACTCTAGAAACCCATTCATTCATCCACTCACGCATTTACCTCCCCATTTTTTCAGCCTCACAACATAACCCACTATGGGGATGATATAGCCCCATTGTATCCGGGCAGGTGGCACTCTGGTGCAATATTCACACTAAAACAACAAAAAAAATAGCCGTGCATTGGGCGTGTCTTCAGCGGCACGCCACACGTACCGAAAAGATGCTAATGCTCGTTCTTCGGAGCACCTTTGATTAGAATGGCAGTTAAACTAACACAGCATTTTTGTTATTTCGAACGAAGCGGAAGATTCCCGCTGTTCCTAGTCTGTGGCCACTTCGATATATTGTATATATATATCGATTGTCATATAACTTACCGAAAATAAATGTCTTTAAACGAAAAACAAAAAGACAAAATAAATCCTTCGAAAGGATCATCCCCTTGCAGCCATTCACACAATTTAGTTTGTAATATTTGACTTCAGCAAAATAAAACATTATTTCTAATTTCAACAGCCCATAATTATTCACAAGCCGTGATACACACGTCAAAAGGGACATGGTGAGTAAATCGTGAAATAGCGTAATCGGAATAAAATTTCTAACTTTTTTACGTATGAGCAAAAATTACCGGTATTCTTTTTGCAGACATCAGCGCCCCAAACGGCGATTTAACGAATTATTTACAGAAGACGGCTTAGCGTATTAATACTATCAAATAAGAAAGAGCAAGAGGCTAACTAGCCCCATATTCTGTACGCAAATTCAATAAAAGTTTTCACATTCCTTGCTAGAGTTCCTATCTGGAACTTCTAGTGTTAATACACATACTCCTTGCTTCGTTCACATTCATACATCTTCTCATACATACCCGTCTGTTATTTTGATTCTTCACATGACCCGATTCAAGTATTTGATTTACTTGATCGTGCCATGTCTCGGGCATCCTCGACTTCTTTTTCCATTCACTTTAGCATCATATATTCTTTTCACACTCTTTTCTTCGTCCATTCGCTTTACATGCCCAAACCATCTAAGCGTCCCTTTCTTGATCTTATTCATTACGTTTACATCAGCCTTACATTCTTTCCGAATATCTACATTTTTTAATACGGCCATATATGGTTTTCCCGCACATATGTCTCAGGGGTCTCATTTCCACAGCATTCAGGCTACTTTCATCCTTTCTCTACCAGCTCCATGCCTCACTGCCATACATCAGGGTTGGTATAAGCACTCCACTATGGACTGATAGCTTAGCTTCTTTGTCAGTCCTCCATTAATTGAGTTTCCTGCATTCACCCTTCTTTCAATATCCTAATCAACCTTTCCGTTTCTCGTAAATATACTTCCTAAATACACAAACTCATCAACTTGCTCAAAATATTTATCATTCACAACTAAATTGCACGCTGTTTGCGTACTCTCTCTTTCAAACACCTTCTGTATTCCAATTCAAAAAAAGTTTTTAAAAAGCCAAAATAATGGTCACGTTCCTTGCTAGAGTTCCTTTATGGAACTTCTACTCTTAATAAAGTAATGTTACAATATTTACACAAACAGGACCTTTGTCTGGCAACAAGGATAATACAATTGAATAAAACACGTAGGAATGAGTTATCCAGTGGAAATAATGGCCAATTATTAATAGAGCCACCGTACTCGGTACAGTTGGCGGATAAAATCTGTCGGAACTGGTTTGGCTGGCGGCTTTCGTGAGAAGCCCGCCTTCGCCGAGCAGACCATTATGTATTCGGCTTGTCAGTATCGCCATTGCGGAGGAAAGCGGTTCGCGGGCCGTACCGGCGCTACCACTTTCACTCGGTACAATCGTAACAATGTTGATCGCCTTCGGAGGTCGAACGCCGGATCGTCTTTCGTCCCGCGGCCCCCCGGCGGGGCGGGCTCGTGGCGAATGCACATTTCAAGGTGTTAAACTCGGAGGTACACGTTTTACTTTCTCCGATAAATAGAACCTTTGAGTTCGACGAGTTGTGATTATTTTAGCGATGCCTGTAGAAGTGAGTCGATGTCTTGGCAACGATACCCCCGTCCGTGCGTCCGCATGCTTGTGGAGTTTGTCTACCGCTTAGAGTATATAGAGTGGTATCTATCCAAGGCAGTGTAGTCAGTTTCTGATGATTTTTACCGGACTCGGCGGACCTGGGCGTGGCTAAGACTAAGGTTAGGGTATTTGTACATCCATTCATAGGACATATCGACATAAGGTTTTTGTTTATTCGTATGACAACTTTTTCACAGTATTGCTATCAACAAAAATATATCATATAACCTAAAAAACCGTTTAGTTGTGTCAAGTTTAGTGGCATAAAAAAAAAATGTGGGTGGAGTCCCGCGGTGACCCAGGAGCCCAAGATCATTGTGACAGTACATAGAAGCGGTGTATTATATTTGTTGTTTCTTTCTCTCTCATGGTGTACGACGTAAAAACCCGGAGAAAGTGATTTATCGCAAGTTCGTATAGGTTGGGTAAAAATAATTAGCTCTCTCTCCATACATTGTTACTCCAAGGTCTACCGTCTAAGACTCTGTAATAAACTATTGCCTAAGAACAGTTAATCAAATAACTTTGTTTCCCCGCAGGGGTAGGCAGAGAGGACGGACCGCCATACAACTCAGTTCTGGAAAATATTTCTTGGTTCATTCACATTTATACATCGTCTCATACATACTCTTCCGTTTTTCTGACTCTTCACATGACCCGATTCAAGTAGTTCACTTGACCGTGCCATGTCTTCCTCGGGCGTCCCCCACTTCTTCTTCCATTCACTTTCGCATAATATATTCTTTTCACACTCCTCTCTTCGTTCATTCGCTCTGCATGCCCAAACCATCAAGGCGTCCCTTTATTGATCCTATTCATTACGCTTACATCAGCCTTGCATTTTATCCGGTTATCACACTCTATTGTTAAATAATAATTATAGGTGTATTTACGTGCTAGGAAACAGAGATAAGGAATTAAATACAAGTGAAATACTACTAGGGAAGAATTGAAGGGGTGTCCAAACATTATTTTGACATTCACATTAGATAGGCCACAATTTCACGGTTGTTGAGGGGCTAGCATAGGCAATACAGCACCAAATTAAGGGACACTTTAACATACTTTCTAAAAAGTATATAAAATTACTGAAACCTGACATGGGACAAAGGCGCTTCTAGCATTAGGACCCCCAAAGACAATGTAGGCGCAATAAGATAAAAAAACATACTTTTGGCATTCTCTCCAGAGGTGTGCCAACAGATTTTTTTGCTGTAAATAAGACAGTCGAAGGTAACTCTACTTCCCCGAATAGTTTTAAGGACGAGATGGGTGCATCTATCGATTCTGACATCAAGACTCTCCTTTTTTCAAAAACTTTTTAGGCTTTTACAAAAATTTGATTTTTTTTGTTTTTTAAAACGATAAACTCATAAGCAGTGCATAAAATATTGTGAAAGAAGATAAAAAGTGATATTGAATAACAGGTACAAAAATGTTGTGAATGAAAAGAGCAAATAATATTGAATAAATAACAGGTTCTAAAATATTGTAAAAGAAAAAAAAAATATTTTGAATAATGGGTCCAGAGTTAAATAGTTTCAATAATTAGTTTGGCTTTACCAGATTTTTTTTTTTGATTTTATGGATTCTTTCGTAATCCTCTACTAACTAGCTGGGGCTTATACAAATACCCCTCATAATGTCTATCTAACTAGTACTGCGGCTCATTAGGCCTTATTACTATCACCATCTGATGGTTTTATTTACTTGACTGAGTTTATTTTTACATTAGTGTTTTCTTAGGGAAAAGATCTTAACTGGATTACCAGATGAAAAAAAATGTACTAAGGTTTACTTATAGTGTGATATTGACGTGCTAACTACAACGACATCGGAGTATTTGTTTCCCAGATGTTAAATTCGTCGCATAGGCGTGTTAAATTATAAGGTTGAAGCAGAATTGTTGCAATAGTATGGCAGGTCTTGCCTTGTAACCGTCCTGCCAGGAACATGAAATGCAAATAGGTATAATAGTTCAGGACTTTCAATCATTGAATTTATAATTTTATATAAGCAAGTCAAGTCAATATTGTCAAAAGTCAAACGGTAGCTAACTAGGAAAAGTGTATATGTCATCCGTACCTACCTAGCCGTCCGCTTAAAGCTATTAATGAAACAATAGAAAAGTTTCAACATTAAAATAAGCAGGTACCTGTACAATACAGTTGGAGGCAGTTGGCAGGCAGATACGCCAGCGGTCGCGAGCGGTGAGCAAACCATTATTTGTTTTGACCGACATGGCAAGTAGAACATCACTGGCTATTAGCGATTGCCCGTGTACCTACCTGCGATAGCGGAGCTATGTTAATTAAATACTTGTGGCTTCCTTTCAAGCGGACCGAGATGGTGATTATGATGGGTACTTTTTTTTTAATACACAAGTGCCAGGAGGTAATACTAGGGTATTGATGAACTAATTTTCATATGTTTGAATCGCTCTCTCATTCTCCAATCACTTGAAAAAATACTTGCCAGGTTCGAACTCAGAATACTTAACTCTTCATGTCAATTCTCTACCAATTGAGCTACATAGTCGTCATAAAATATTGGCAAATATACCCCATTTATTAGAAAAACAGTTTTTTTATTTCTCATCATTAGCTTCTTACGCGGTATTGCATTAAGATTAGGGCGAGAAAGAGGCGATTATTCATTTGATGAAATTGAACAATTATTGAAAATTTCTTCATTAGAAAAGCGCAGGAAAGACTTTGATTTAATTTTCATTTACAAAATTGTTAACTGTTTTATTGACTCGCCTTCTCTGTTGCAACTTACCAGTTCAACATTTCTTGCCGTGGACAATAATTACAATGAATTGCTCTTCCTCAATCATCACAATACTAATTATGGGTATAATTCTCCAATGTCCCGAATGTCAAGACTGGTTAACTCAAGCCATGGTCTTGAAATTTTTGGTGGTAGTCTAAATGATTTTTGTCATTCTTTACGACTCTACCAAAACTTTGACTAGACCATGGCTTAAATTTTCTCTCTCATGTTTATTTTGTCCTATTTTTGTCATCGCTTCATTCATTATTATGTATGTGCTATTTCTTTCCTGGTGCTCTTTTTTTCGATTTCGTGTTCTATATGTCTTTTTGGTTATTGGACTTTCCGTTAATTTATAAATAAATAAATAAATCATAAGAGGCTATTTTTTAATGACCAGATACGAATTTGTGATTTCCGAACCTAATTAATAAACCATCGCGTTTTTTCCCCGCAGGGGTAGGCAGAGAGGACGGACCGCCATACAACTCTGCCTTTGCACACACTCCTTGCTTCATACATACTCTGTTATGCTGACTCTTGACATGGCCAAATTTGATTCACTTGATCGTATGTCTTTCTCGGGCGTCCCCGACTTCGAAAGGCTGGGCTAAGCGAAACAGATCGGTCATAAAAATTAAAACAGTATCCGTGGTCTTATACAAAGTTATTTTTTCTTATTTATTTTATAAAATATGTTGCATTTAAAATATGTCCCACGGGCGTAAATAAAATAAAATAATAATTATGATACAACTTTCATGTGCCATATTTAGATTAGTGTGCCAGTACCTACGTACTACGTTCCTCTGTACTCTGCAAGATACGAACTCATGTGAATCTGACTTCGCATTATTTAAAAGCGCTTTCGATTTCTGGTTAATTATTCAAGTTTCAATTTTAATATTTTTATCACGGTCATTATCATCGCCACTGGCCAATTTATTCCCCTCAGATAAAGAACTGTCTCGCCTTACTGAATTCCATGCACAAGAATTTTAATTTATACAAGTATCAATAGTAATCTTGTAAATTGCAGGTAATAAACTTCGCATTGTAATTAGGAAAAAGCGATTTGTTTGTGAAATAATTATTACTGTTGAATTTCTCTGGCAATGATAAGAATAGATTACAATTGTTTGGCTGTAAAATGGTTTTATCGGCTTCGCAAGCAGCCACTTTTATGTGAATACCGCTCAAGAGTACCAACTCCCCTGAGCCAGTGGGTTTATAGCGTGCTCAATTGGGGTATGTTGTAAGGCTGAAGGAGGTTGGTAGGGGAAGGAGATGGGGTAGAAGAAAGGCTGGTCACAAAACGCGGTTAAAGCAAATTCAAGAATACTAAGAGGTGTTCTTTCACCACTAACTACTTTTGATCAACACTATCTTTGGAGCACAGTCAGGTGGGAATGCTGTATTTGTTCTACCGGTATTTTAATGAAAGATGTTCCGAGGAACTTGCGTCATTGATCCCTTCGGTACCGGTGCATAGTCGGGAAGCTTGCCAAAAGCGCGCTCAACATTTTTACACGGTTGACATTCGACATATGACAACGGGTCGCTTTTACGACTCGTTCGTGTGTTTAACAGCTCGACTGTGGAATGATTTTTCGGACTCTGTTTTCTTCCTTCTACAACATGGGCTCCTTCAAAACAGGATGACATAGGCCCTGTGTGGAGTTGATGTAATTATTATTTTTAAACCAATCTAGAACGTGCCACAAACATACGATACATAATATCAATTATATTTCATTTGATTTATTTGCGTACGTCAGGATTCAAACTCGTGACCCCTGGATCCGGAGCCAAGGATTTTAACTACTCGGCTACGCAGGTCGTCAGATACAGTGTTATAAATAGTGTTCCCGTGTAATTCGCCACTTCTTTATCGATCCACCTTGGAACGGATGTTTATCTGATGTCATCAGACCAGCGAGTATTCGTTCTTTATGTTGTATGGGTATCCTTAGCCTATTCACCACTAGACCTAGAGCAAGCTTTTCTTCCACACGTTGTCCTCTCGCCACCCAAACTGGCCAGCTCAGGAACACTTGATTTGTCCATATTTTCAACCACATGTAACCACTAAAGTTTGCGAACGGATGCATGTTCTTTTGTACCCCGCGGGGATGTATTGAATTTAGCATCCGCATTGAAGATGTTCTGAAAGGTCCGGCCGAATTCCGCAATAAACGCATTCCTAGAATCGCTTGCAAATGATATCATCGCAAGGACAAGAAGAAAACCCAACAAATGATTTCGGATAACAGTTGAAATGTGAGATAGATCCGTCTTCGAAAACTCAAGCTTCATCGCCGCTGAAAAGGCAAAAGAGCTTAAGCGATACTTTGGTAAAAAAAAATTAAGCATGCAGTTTTGATCAGTTTTTTTTTTCTGCATCGATTGCTCTGACTCTCGTTTGTTTCTGAAGACTCGTGTGGCCCTTCAGCCTTTTGAAATATATTTTCCATTTGAGAGAAGGCGTGACTCAGGCGACACAAGTTTGGGACTTTTTTAGCTATTTGTCACTTCAGGTAAATCAGTGAGAAAATTAAGTTATCTGAGTTAACTTTTTTTTTCAAAATTTAACCAGGTATTAAAGATTTATAAGTTTTATTGTAAAACAAACAAAAAATATTAAAGTGCTCTGGTGTTAACTTTCCAAAATGGCGCTTCAGCCCTATTGTCTTTTTGGCGACGATATGTTAAAAACAGAATGTAGACAAAAAAATCGTTACGTCTATATGTCTTCGCTATATTTCAAATAATGGATTCAAGATGAAACTTAGGAAAGGCACTGCTAAGTACTAATGTGCTACTAAGATCAGCACCCAAACATCATTCTTTTATACGTAAAAGCCTCAGAGCAAGAATATATGAAGAGATAGCTGAGTATTTTTACCCAACCTATACAAATTTATGATAAATCACTTTATCTGGGTTTTTACGTCGTAAACCGTGAGAGAGAAAGAGACAAGACAAGTTGTCACATAATATCGCACCACTTTTAGGCATGTAAGCATGTTTTTCGTCTTTCACGTCTCCGGCGACTCCGCCCACTAAGTTTTGTTACGCGACATAATTAAACGGTTTTTGAGGTTATATCCTATATTTTTGTTGATGATACATTTAATACTGTGAAAAGGTGGTTATACAAATAAAAAAAACACTATGTCGACATGTACTATGAATGGATGTTAAAAGGTGTGTCCATGAAAATCCTAGTCACGCCCGAGTCAGGAAATAATCAACAATCCTCACTACACTGTTTCGCAAAGCTATCCCTCCTGTCTATTGTTGCTCTGAGGTACTAACTAATAACAAACGTATTTTAACACAAGTAATTTTAATTAGTAAATTAAAATAATAACCGTTCGCCATGATGAATATTCAGAGATCCATGAGCCGCTCAGTGGCGATGGTGAAAATTCTGTTCGAACACGATTTCTCAATGGTATAATCGGCTGACAAGAGAAAATAGTATTGCTAATAAACGCTTCAGGAGATACCGAGGAGAAGATGTAAAAGTGGAGATGGCATGGTCCGGTGGGTGCACCTGAACCGTGCTTTACATGCATCACAGGCAGGTAGAACAGGTATACGCGTTTCAAAGAGGGCATGATGGAAAGATTAATAACAAAGGCTTCGTTTTGCTAGTTCATATAGCATTTTCATGTGATTATCACGAACTGCGTCTGAGTCAAACTGAGTCTGAATCTAGTAATCTACTGTCTGAGACGTATGTGCGGTAAAACCATGTATGACCGTGTTAAAAATATGGATATCCGCAAAGAATGCAAGGCTGATGTAAACGTATTAAATAGAATCAATAAAGTGACGCTCAGGTTCCTTTTTCAATTCATTTCAATTATTTATTATTTTAAAAACACAACATTTTTGTTTAATAATAATAATAATAATATTTGGACGATTTGTATAGCGCCGTTTTTGTGAAAAATCACCTCAAGGGCGCTGTACAGATCTTACTTTCTATCATTACATATTAATTCCTAATGATAGAAAGTAAGATCTGTACAGCGCCCTTGAGGTGATTTTTCACAAAAACGGCGCTATACAAATCGTCCAAATATTATTACATATTAATTCCTAGTTTAGATAAGAAAATATACAGTAACATACTTACCTGGCAGGTCCCATCAGATAGACACAATTATTAACTTAAAATTATGATTATTATTTTAATTTTTTTTTTTTTTTTAAAGAAAGTGAAGTGTTTTAAAAAATACAGAGTAGTCAGAAATAAAAGCAATAAACCAATTCTAAAATATATATTAAAATGAATGTAAAGTTTAAACGGTAAAAAATAAAACAATTTAAACATAATCTTTCATCAAAATTATGTAAAGCAGAAATGCTTGTTGTTTGAAATAAAGCTTTATTTATGCAAAACATGTCGACATCCGAAGCGATTCGATTCAACAACAAGAGTGCCCTCCCCTCCGGCATGACCATTGACAAGGTAGTCCTGCAGGCCGGGAGATAAAACAATCAATGCTGCCGATGACGAAGATAACCTTCGGGAACATAGAAATGAATGCTCTCCATGAGAGCTGAGTTTTCAGACCATCCACGAATCAATCTGAAGAAATGTGTTGCAATGTACACTTCCCTTTTGACTTCTAAATGGTATGTTCCGACCAAAAAGACCCAAAGGAAAGTCGGTAGGATAGAGCCACGGGTAGTAACCATACTCCCTCAATGTATGATTTGAGCATGTAGAGTAAATGAACGAAGAAAGGAGTATGAAAAGAATATACGACGCGAAAGCGACTGGAAGAAGAAGTCGTAGACGTCCGAGAAAGACATGGTACGAGCGAGTGAATCAAATACTTGAGTCGGGCCATGTGAAGAGTCAGAATAACAGAAGAGTATGTATGAGACGATGTATGCATGTGACTGAAGCAAGGAGTGTATGCCAGGACAGAGTTGTATGGCGGTCCGTTTTATCTGCTTATCTCTGCGGGGAACGGCGTGATAGTTAATTAGTTAATTAGTTTTACAAGCAACAAATAGATATATCCATTTGTTGTAATCATAAAAATAACATATTTATATATACTGTTATAAATAATGGCACATTCAATAATCGTAATCGAACGATTTTAATACCCTCGTATAATGGTCACCTATTGTAATCAGAAGCAAATAAAATGGTTACATCAGTAATAAAAATTGTTTCTGAGTGCGAATGACGTCACTCACGAGAAGTGAACGTGTGCGTACTGTGAATTGCCAACCGGTGTGAACGGTACCAGAGAACCGGTATTATGATAGTTGAAAAAAATTATCCTCAACCGCAGGGAACTTTGCGAAAAACCCATCTATAACCACACGTACGAAATGCGAGATACTGATCAAAGCAGTTTTTTTGTTAGGTGGTGTGTTTTATAAACCTGTTGATAAGTATTTGTGGCGTGAGTACAGAACAATGCGAATGAAATGATAAAGAATTTTCTTTTAAGTAGAAATGTCTTATTGAAATTAGAATTAACTTCAAAGCATTAATGCTTTTTCTTAATTCTCTTCTTTTTTTAAAAAAGAAAGACAAACATTCCTGGATTACGAATAAGCTGACAATTTTTGAAAAACTCCTACTGCCATCATAAGAAGCGGAAGATGTTGCTTGTACAATGATGGAGGACTTAGCCAGCAGAGGAATTGAACGCACGACGCTCGGGTGGGAATCCGACGCATTTGTCCACTCAGCAAATTAACAAAGAAGGAAGCCAAATTGGAGGAAAATTGAAAAAGATAATATCAATAATCTTCAGTGAAAAGTATGAGATCGATTAAAAATCTCGGTTTCTGATAAGGTCCCGTCTCAATGGCTGAATTGGTTGAAGCGTTACTTCTGGATAGGGTAGAAGATCCGAAGTCGAGTCTCGGTTGTGACCATTGTCTTTTTATTTTCTGGCTTTTTCTGTTTCATATTTGTGTTGATTATTGATATTATTTATATATTCAGAAATGCCTTATCTCGCTCATCGATTTAAATGTGTTTTTCAACATTTATTTATTTATAAACTAACGGACTACTGTCCAATTACAAAAAAAAATACACAACATGAAATGGAAAAAAAAGAGTGACAGAGAAAGAACAGCACATACTTAATATTTTAATAAAGCAATTACAAAAATACGACCAAAATATAATGAAAGAACATTTAAATCAAAGCTTGAACAAGGTTTTGGAGTCGTAAAAAATGACAAAAATCATTTGGACTGGTACATTGGACAGTGGAGAATGATACCCATAATTAGTACAGTGATGATTGAGGAACAGCAATTTATCGTTTCAATATACAAGTACCCGAGTGAAAGGGGTAAAGATTGCTTTATTTGCTAGCGGTGGATAATCTTGAGAAACCTAATATTCGCTGAAAAAATTATAGGTTTCGTGGAGAGAGAAAAAATCTACAGCATTCGATTTTAATGAGTTCGGATACTATCTTTTTATTTTCTTATACACGCACTTGTGGGCTTTTATGTGCAATAGATTTTACAAAACAATATTGATACAGAAATAACACGGAGTAAATGATTAGCACAGAAAAACATAACTTAGTTACTAGAGATATTACAATGGAATAAGTTAACATTAGTATTTTTTTGAAGATTTAGAAAAGGTGTGCTATAAAAGCCTTCTTGTAACTAGATTCAGTGCAATTGAATAATATATATATCAACTTTTTCTGCTAAGGAATAACCCACTACATGCAAGCTAGGTTCAAGCGAGTATCTAAATGACTCAGTCCTGATATTGTTGTTACACTTAAAAATAATTTTGGATCAAGTAGTTATGTATACTCGTACTTATATTTTACGGTATGGTTTATATTATATTGTACATACCCAGTAAAAAAATTACGGGTAACATAAAGAAATAGCGTCTGATAAGTTGACGTATAGTTTTGACGGGTTACTTGGACTCGCCCTGACACAGTAGTAAATATTTTAAGCAAAGGTATTTAATTTACATATATTTAGCAGGGGCTATTCATACTCGTATAAAGAGTGTTTAATTTCGTGGTCGAGTGGTAAGACGCTAGACTACGAATCCAGAAGTTGCGGGTTCAAACCCAGCCTCCGCAAATAATATGTGTTTGATCAATATGTATCATAACACATTTAAGTCATATAAAATAGTATGTAGTATATTTGTGGCACGTTCCAGAGTGGTAGATACTTAAAGTATCGCCCTGGTGAAAGGCCACCATTCGGAATCGAAACTTTGATTAAAATGGCTTAAGCCGTGTTGGGTGACCAGATCTGAATAGCCAGGTACTTCCCAACCTTCATAATAATAATAATATTTGGATAATTCATTTAACGCCGTTTTTGTGAAAAATCACCTCAAGGGCGCTGTATCTTCCCCTTCTCTGTATCCAGTGGGGAGGGGAAGGAGATGGGGCATAGGAAGGTTAATAAGTACCTGGCTATTCAGATCTAGTCTTTAAACACGGCTAAAGCCATTTCAAGCAACGTTTCGATTCTGGATGGTGGTCTTTCACCAGGGCGATACCTGGAGTATCTACCACTCTGGAACGTGCCGCAAATATACTTTATATTATTTTATATAAATTAAATGTAAATTTTCACATATCAATCAATTAAAATTTATTTGCTCACGCCGTAATTTGAACCCGCGACTTCTAAGTTCGTGGTCAAGCGTCTTTACCACTCGACCACGGAGACCGTCAAACGAACGAGCTCAGGGTACAAAATATCATTTTTATCCATCTCTATTGTGAATAAAATTTAACAGCTGAGCTAACACTTTGAAAATCAGCATTCCTGTCAGCTTCTTACCAAAATCATTTATCTCAGTTAACAATGCACTAAAATCTCCAATTCATTTCCCCGTGGGATGAAGTATAAAGGATTGGTAACGCCTTCGTCAAAAAATGACTAAGAACTTGTATTTATAACAAAATGCATTCTCTTAATGCAGTTGAGTATGACGTCATCTACTGAAAAACCCAACATGAGCGAATATAACCTGCAATAAAGATTGATTTATCTTTCGCAAGGTAGATAATCATTTATTGTGAATATTCTAAGACACTTATATAATTGTAGCAAAAAACGCATTGAAAAAGCCGGTTATTATATTTTAACAGCGAAGGCTGTACAACACAATAGACAGAGATAGGCTGATTCAACTAATCTTAAGAAAGAAAAGAGACGGCGATGATACATTTTTTTTTATCTCACAAAGAAAATATTGTTCATAGATTATTATAACTGTTTTAAAAGGTCAATTGCTAAATTAATATAACGTTGTGTTTGATCTTTGGTTTTTAAGCGTATATATTGGTCATGAAATCAATCGCGTTGAATCACGTAATAGTTCAAATATGAAATTACTATTTGTTACCCGTGAAAAATCACGGAATGTATCTTTAATTGCAAGAAAAAACATTATCTGCTCTAATCCACCCATTTCAAATACAGAATGATGTCTGGTAAAATACATTATGGATAGGTAGGCATTTAAAAAACTAAAAATAATAATTTCAATTAACATCAATACCAAATATGAAAATCTCACACTCGTACGATCGTATGATAACACGAACTCATTAAGGAAAATATTTATAATAAAATCGGAATTGACTTTAAAGCATTGATGCTTATTTGTTATTAAATAGTTAAATAAAATCAATAATTTTAAACACAAATATGAAACAGAAAAAAGCCATAAGCCAAGTAAAATTAAGTTTCGGTCATGACCATTGTTCTTTTTAGTCACTGGCTTTTTTCTGTTTCATATTTGTGTTTTAAATTATTAATATCATTTGAAAATATTTATTGATTTAAAATAAAATAACACTTTGTTTGAAACCTCGAATTTATTGTGTTTTAACGCCAGCCAGAGTTTAGATCAAGCTTCGTCGGGGCACATATAATAACTAATAACCGGTTAGTAGCTGAGTTGACAAACGCGTCGGATTCCTACCCAAGCGTTGTGGGTTCAATTTCTCTGCTAGCTAAGTCCTCCATCATTGCATAATCAACCTATTCCGCTTATTATGATGGCGGCCAGAGTTTTTCTATTGTCAGGTTATTCGTAACCCAGCAATGTTTGTCTTTCTTTAAAAATATATATATTTATGATTTATTATTACTATCACTAGAGCCGAAGGTTTCCGCAAGGGTTCACGTCGGGGCCTTTGACACCTTTTGAAAGTCAAAAATCGAATTAAATATGAATATTAGCTTGTGGGTGAGTAATTATCTTCGTTTGTATAATGTCAACATTCGCACTCAACGTGAATACACACGCTGGCAATGCTGGTGTTTATTTATACATGTAATATGCTGGTAGGAAGGTCATATTTATTTTTACAGATAGTACAATGTTAACCATTATAATTTCTCTTATTTATTTTTTTATCATTTGTGAGTAGTAGTGTTTCAGTTTAATGATATTTGTCAAACTTCACATTTATGAAGGTGTAACTTCGATATCTTAAAAAAAACGCAGAATATGGTATTTACCATTACCAATACAATCTGATATATTAATATACCTAGGAGTACCATAGAGTCAATGTTCTCGTGATATTTTAAGTCGTTAAAGATGCAAGAAATAAAAGAACTCAATTTGAGGTAAAACCGTCCATTAGTGGGCTCGTTTCCTGGGAAAATGTCGTAAGATTTTCGTCATTTTCCCATATTTTTTACATCTATTTATGTTTTTTTTATCGCAGTGTTTTTGAATACCTGGTTACGACCGTCAAGGCCGATGACTCTGTCTCTCGTTTGCAAAAATAATAAGCAAATATTGCGCACGTGTCGAAAGGGAGCTATGCGAACTGTCGCATTCCTTTTCAATTCGCAGAGAGAAAAGTGATTTTTGCGTCAGTGTCCGGTTGCTTGACACTATTTTCACAAGTTTGTATACAAAACGTTGTGTAGAAAGGCGGCCGGTTCGCCCGACGGACCGAAACGCGACAGCAGTTCTATAGTCTCGGTTAGAAGAAATTTATCACACAGAACATAGGCACTTCCCCAAAAGTTAAAATCTAAAAGCGCATCGAAATCATATTCATAATTCAGAAGTGTGCCCTTTCGATACGATATATATTAATTTAAACACTCTCTTTACAGAGTGTTACAACTCTGGACGATTCTTTATTCCGCGCTTACGTCAAATGACAGCGCGAACAAAAATGTTTGCAAAGTAAATTTATAGCACGGAGTAGAGAAAAAATATTAGTTGCGAAATGTTTTAAATTATAAGCGATAGTGTAGCCCTTTGTGAAAAATATCTCTTACGATTGCATTTTCTATGATTTTAGTTGAGAGAAAATTGAACTCTAAAAAAAATGGATAACCTTAAACAAGTAAATGGACGCAGTCTGTAATAAAATAGTTGCCTTATAAACTTTTCTACAGAGAGGACAAATCCCATGACATATGACAATATTATGCAGGTTTTATCATAGGTCCAAATATAATCAATGGTATTTGATATTTGATCACATATAAGGTCCCGTTTCCTTCCTACTGTCTACCTCTATGACAACGAGCCCCTGCATATGGCTTCACGGCTAGAGGAGACGCCATTGTATGCTAATTACATAAACAAACAATATGGCGCCTTATTTTGACAGGTGTGTAGACCGTATAGAATTTCGACCGAACGAAACTTAAACAATATTAAACGGCTTAGTTTTGCTTTGGCTTGCGTTTTATTTGGCTTCTTTAAAATAAAATACGATGATTAAGTACTTTCATTATATTGTCGCTGGAAAGGCAAAAGGACTTAAGCGTCACTTTGGTCGAAAATTAGTTAAATATGCAGTTTTGATCAGTTTTTTTTTCTGCGTCGAATGCTCTGACTCTCGTTTGATTCTGAAGACTTTTGTGCTTCAACCATTCAAAATATATTTAACATTTGGGAGAAGGCTTGACTCAAGCGACACAAGTTAGGGACTTTTTTCACTTTTTGTCGCTTCAGGTAACTCAGTGAGAGCGTTGTTTTACCTTGTTTAACTTTTTTTTTTCAAAATCCAACCACGTACTGAAGACTTATGTATATTTTATTAAAAAACAAAAAAACTTCAAAATGCTCTGTTGTAAACTTCTCGAAATGGCGCTTCAGCCTTTTTGCCTTTCCGGCGACGATGTAGTATTGACGTAAGATCCGAGAGACGGACTCGTATGATTCTTATAACGGTTGGGGAAAGTACCGATAGTTCTCTGAAATTAAAAACCTTCGTTCTAGATGTGGAAACAAGTATTTATTTATTAAAAATACACATTACAACTCTTCCGTTCCCTGCTTTGGTTTCGAAAAAATCCCGTGCAATCACTCAAAAAATTCGGATAATATTGTAATACTGTATCAAATAAATGATATCATTTTGTGACCAATATCTCTCAAACAATGCACGATAAGAAGCTAACTAACTAACCATCACGCTGTTTCCCACAGGGGTAGGCAGAGAGGATGGACCGCCAAACAACTCTGTCTTGACACACACTCTTTCCCATTCATTTATTCACATTCATTTTCTTTTTTCTTAAAAAGAGAGACAAACATTCCCGGGTTACGAATAACCTGACAATATTTTAAAAACTCCTACTGCCACCATAAGAAGCGGAAGATAATGCTTGTGTAATGATGGAGGACTTAGCCAGCAGAGGAATCGAACGCCGGGTGGGAATCCGACGCGTTTGTCCACTCAGCTACCGACCGGTCATACATCGACTCATTCATACTCTTCTGTTATTCTGACTCTTGACATGACCTGACTCAATTACTTCATTCACTTGATCGTACCGTATCTTCTTCGGGCGTACCCGACTTCTTCTTCCATTCACTTTTATGTTTTAATTTTTCTCACACTTATCTCTATCTTAGTTTATCCGCTCCACAAAGAAGCTGTCGCTTAAAATAATGTATTTAAAGTTTTCAATTATTTATTTAAAACGAACGTGTGTGTTCACGAATGTTTTCATTATTATTATAGGAATTTTAATTCAAGCCGTAATTACCACAACCGTAAACGATTAATCAAACGAATACGGTAATGAAGACACGCGATAAAAAGGAAAGGTCTTGAAATCACACGAAAATGTAAAAATAACAGCCGTGGAAAAGAAGGTTTTTGCGCGATTTACAAAAACACAAACGATACATAAAAATAGCATACACTTTGAATACGAATTATCGCATTATACGTTTTGAAATCTTCTTCGAGTATCATTGTTTAGAAAGTGCTAGGTATTCCAAATTGATTAAAGGCACAATAATCAATTATCATTAATATGACTTAGGGGTTATTTCACCACCTCTCAATAAACTGTTGAATAACTATTCATTGAATAACTCTAATCATCGGAATAACATGGCGTTAAACTGGCGAGCGTTTAACATTCGTTAGTTAGCTCCTAATTATGTTATCCCGTCTGCTGTCACGTCTGTCGATACAATGCCGTTAAAAAAACGTATAAAAAATTGACTCTGACTCTGAAAACACGTCGTCTATGTCTTTCCGCCATGTCCTGTTCGTTTATGATATTTGGATCTTCAACCACTTCCATAATTATAGTAAAAAGTCAACTTCAACAGAAAACTCGCCTACTAGACCCGCCAGCTGTCAAGTGTCAAAACAGTTCGCCGCCATTTTAAACCAGTAGATAGGTACTAACTACTGGGTAGCAGCAAATCGTAGGTTTGAGCAGTGAATAGTTTAACAGACACTTTACGTGGTGGATAGCGTTACGCAGTGGTGGTGAAACGGATAACATACGCTATCATATGGGTAGCTCTCATTGACAGCTTATTGAGAGGTGGTGAAATAGCCCCTTAGTAATTGTTCAGTACTCCAACCGAAGTAATTTGTTTATTTTTTTATTTTTTTTTATTATTATTCTAATTTGCTTGTTTGGATGCATACTTTAACAATAGACAATTCACTTTATTTTCGTTTCCTCGTTTTTTAAGTTTATTTCATTTGTTGTCTAGACAAACCGTTAAACTTTATTTTTACTTTTTTATAGTGAATACCGCACAAGAGTCCCAACTGTTCCCAACCGTCTGGAGCCAGCGAAACTATGGCAACCCCAACTGGGGTATGTTGTGAAGCTGAAAGAAGTGTGCAGGTGAAGGAGATGAGGAAGAGGAAGGTTGGAAAGTACCTGGCTATTAAGATATGGTCACCAAACACGGTTAAAGCCATTTCAAGCAACGTTTCGAATCTGAATGGTGGTCTTTCACCAGGGCGACACTGGGAGTATCTAACACTCTGGAACGTGCCGTAAATAAACTGTAAATTATTTTATACGAATTAAGTGTGTCGTGACACATATTAATTGAATAAAAAATATTTCCGCCCGCTAGGTTTGATCCTGCAACCTCTGGATTTGTAGTCGAGCGTCTTGTCACTCGACCACAGAGGCCGTCAACCATTATTTTTATTTATATTTTTTGTTCCTAGTTTATTTCATTTGTTGTCTATGGACAAACCGTTAAACTTTATATAAACAAAATAATTACTCTATCTCGTCACAGAACTTTCAAATAAACAGTATTTACCTTCGATAGACTGAATTAACGTGCCAGAGCCGGGTTTAGAGCCTTTAAAATTGTCGATATCACTATAACGAAATAAAGTATTGACCAAGAGTGTTTTTGTCTATAATTTGAATCACAATATCCGTATGCGTTAAATCCTCGATTCACGTAATCCATCAAAACATAACATTTAAGACCTTGGATAGTTCGAGAATTGCTCGCACACAGTAGTAATGCATTCATTTGCGTCGTTGCAAGCCGATGTAAAAATATGTCTGAACTTACATACGAATACACAAGCCCCGTCTAAGCACCCGCTTCCGGAAGCAACTTAAAAATATTTAAAAATAAAGCCATCCGGTTAGCCCTTGGAGCCCCAAGATTGAGCTTTGGAAGTTTTTTTTATTACCCTCTTGAAATATAGGACCGGTATGACGAATGTGTCCGAACAAAATAATATTAAAAGCCTCCGGAAGAATCAGTCCTACCCAGTTTCCGATAACATTTTTATTTAATTTTAATATCAACATCCTACAATAATTTACTATTTTGAAAGAACAGGGGGGGGCTAATTGGGCCGGTACTCTGTAAGCCAATTTATCAACAACAACAAAAAGTTAAGATGCAAAAATATAATCAGCTGTTTTATTTTTATTTTTTTAGTGTTACTTGTAAATTTAAGTTTACAAAATAACTAAGTATAACTTGTATCGTCACCTTTTACAAAGCTTACACCAAAACACTTTCATGTTTTTTTTGTTTTTGTTTTACAATTAAAATCATAAGTCTTCAGTTGATTTTTTCAAGTTTTTCAGTTGGTTGGATTTTGAAAAAAGTAAGCTCAGGTAATTCAATGCGTAATTCAGTGAGTAACATGAAGCTACGAAAAGCTAAATGTATTCAATTTTTAGCATTTCAGATGACACGGCACAAAAGTCTTCAGAATTAAACGAGATGCATATTTAACTAACTTTTGACCAAAGTGTCGGCTAATCCCATTTGCCTTTTCATCGACGATATTAATTGATAACGACGGTAATTTACCTGAAGCGAAAAAAAGTTTAAAAAGTTCCAAAGTTGTGTCGCTTGAGTCAGACCTTTTCCAAAAGGTGAATATATTTAAGATGCCTGAAGGGCCACAAAAGAAAAAAAACGAATAGACGATATACTATTTGACAAGGACTTATTTCACATTAGCCGGGCACGCACAAATGCTGGTGTCAGAGATCCAATTAGAAGAATGTGCGATTTATATCATCAACATCAAACATCAATAGATCCCGACACATTCTTTGATACAAGCGGTACTTATGAAAGAAAATTGTAAGCTGTTTTCACTTTAAAAAAAAACAACAACAACCACTTATATTTTCTGTACTTTATATTTTGAATTTTATTTTGAATTTATATTTTATTTTTTCTTAAACAGTGCATTTTGTATTTTTTTTCCCTTTGTAACCCTTAATTAATTGATTTACTTTTATTTCCCTTTAAATTTGTGTACACATATTCTGTACAGTTTCATTTATCAGCTACAATATGTTAATCAGTGAGAAATGGTTGTGATACAGGTTAATTCAGCAGTGTACCATATGAGGCTTGTAGAAACAAACACGGCAAAGTCCACCAATAATGGAAAATGAGTAAAATATGAGGTTCGAAAGAGTAAAAAAAATGCTTCATGATGCAATGTTGCTTTTCTAACAAACACGGCTCTAAACCATTTATTTTTACGGATTAAAATTGAATTCCATAACAAACTCGGCAAAGTCCACTTCTTTCCAAATCAAAGACGGCAGTTTTCAAACGGACCAATAGGAGCGTTGTAAATAGCTGTTTTTAAGATGGCGGCTCTTTATGTTCCATACAACATTACAACCGGATTGTCTCCTCAGCTGCTTAGTTTCTACGTGTTTTTTACTATATTTTCATAATATATATTTTTTAAAGTATAGTTTATAAAAATGGAATGTGCCCCCAACGAAGTAGTACAAGAATCGGCGAGGAAACGCATAAAACAGCCCCAAAATTAGAAGGTGAACATTGCTAAAAAACAGAAGTTTTTACCACATTGTTTTTGTAAAAGTTGAGATATTGACAATTTCGCAAATTACCGAAAACGTCCGCTGACGTGCATAATGAAGTTTTGTTTCCTGTTATTTTTTATGGACATTATTTTTTGACTTACTAAACAGCATAGTGGTAAAATAAATGAGTTTTTACTTACGATTTAGAGTTTTATTGAATAATATGATTACTTTATTAGTAGTTATTGTTATGTCATTAATGTTGTAGAAATCATTGCTGTATGAAAAATGTATCAATGATAATTCCAAGCAACATAGAACCCGGAAAAGTTGTTTTGAAATCGTTAAAAGTAAGAGATGTCAACTATCTTTTGACCAAGCATTTCGGTGATAACTGGAGAAATCTTCCTGCTTTTGAATATTATACCACATTCATATCTTATTAAACCTTTAAAACAAATTTATATAAAAAAGATACCAGAAAATAGTTATTATTCTTTTCTGATTTTTTTTCTCGATTTTTTTGTTTTTCAATTATTAATTAGGTCATCAGAACTTACAAACTTTTTCAAAATATTTTGTAAGATATTATTGTTTTGTATTTCTATCAAAATAAATACTTTTTAAAATGTAAAACTATTTTGTTACTGACTTTGACTGCAACCTTATGAAAAAACGTGTCCATTTCAAAACTGGCAAAGTCCAGTTGTGTTGAAAACAAAAGCGGCAGTTGTCAAATGTGAACAACAAACACGGCAAAGTCCACCATTAATTTGAATATATTTTTTGTTTTGCACCAGTTAAACTAATGTATCAAGAAGAAAATTAATGTTTTTAGTACGTACTATTTGTCGAATTTATTTATTGACAGTATCACAAGTAATTTTTTAATTAAACGTTTTTTGTTCTTCCTCGAAAACTGTAGTCAATGGACTTAGCCGTGTTTGTTTCTACAGGCCTCATATGTATTTATATATTTATTATTAATTTACTATCTGTATCTGTATTTTCTCCAAATAAATATTAAAATATATATGTATAAATATTATAACGCCTATTTAGGCGTATTATAATATGTAGGGCAACGGGGCGCACCTAACAGCCTAGCAGAGGAAGGTGCTTCTAGCGGGAAAGGAGGAATTTGCCCGCGAACACTGCGATTTACCCTTCGTGACAGAACACACCTCTGTTTTTTGTGATTACTTACTTCAGCGTGTTTAAATTCGTAAATAAAGTGATCTACCTAACCTTAAATACTATAATTTGACAATTACCCACTACGTTTATTCATTATAGTTCCTTAGTTTTACAGTATATATATTAAACATAACTTATATACTGCTGGATATTACATACTAAGAAATTTTGTATGGTTCTTATAGACTTTTTTTTAATTTATTCACTGGTGAGAATAAATATTTATAAATAAACGTTTATTTCGCATGGCGAGGTCGGAAACAGTCGAATGAAGACGATGCCCGCGTAACAGATCGATCTCATGCTGAGAAAACAAAACGGTGCTACCCGTTTAAAATGTTCACACGTCACACTTCTCCTTTGCAATTATGCCACCCAATGGCAGCTATCCACTTAGATCTGCCATTATATTCTCTCACGAAAAACGTGGCAAACGAAAGTTATTTTTTTTATTATCTACGCAGATAAGAGAGACGAGAATATGCATACTCTTCACACTTACAAATGCAGATACGGCTTGAAACGACAACCGAATAAAATTAGCATAGATCTCGACTGAACGAATTTCAATTATTTATGCTGACTAAAATTGTAGTGTTGTCACACGTGGTGAATATTACGTATACTTCTGAAAATAATTAATAATTATCTACGATTGTGTGGAAGGTTGCTTGTTTTATGTTCGATAACAGCTGATATGCTAGTGAGGTCATAATATTATTTTTTATTGTATGGCAAGTCCTCGGTAAAACACGCAATTCTAAACGTATAACCTCAAGAAGACAATGTTTCAATATACAGGTAGTTGATGGTTCGAAAAATAGAACATGATATAATATATCTAATAATATATACCATCTTATTTCAACTATAAAAAATATATTAAAAAATTACAGATTTTTCTGTGTGGAATTTATAAATCTTTTTCCATTGTAAATTTTCAGATTTTAGCGTCGTTTCCACTATTAGATATGGAGCTTTAAAATGTCTGTATGTGTATTTAATATCAAAACGTCATATTGTTTTTTCGATAAGGTGGTTGAAACTCGGGCAAATCCGGGTAGTAATTACAATCATTAAAATCATTTCTTATGAAAATACAGCGGAGTGATAGATACTCTAAGAATCGCCCTGCTGAAAGACTACCATTCAGAATCGAAACGTAGCGTGAAATGGCTCTAACCGTGTTTGGTTACTAACTATCACGCCGTTTCTCCGTAGGGGTAGGCAGACAGGACGGACCGCCACACAATTCTCTCTTGACACACACTTCTTGCTTCATTCACATTCATACTTCGTCTCATATATACTTTAACTATTGTAATTCTGACTCTTCACATGGCCCGACTCAAATATTTGATTCACTTGATCGAGTTTTTCTTCCATTCACTTTCGCGTTCTTTTCACACTCTTTTTTACGTTCATTCGCTTTACATGCCCAAAACATCTAAGCGTCCTTTTTTGATCCTATTTATTACGCTTACATCAGCCGTGCATTTTTTCCGGATATCCACATTTTTAACAGGGTCATACATAGTTTTAGCGCACACAGGCCTCAGGGATCTCTTTTCTACAGCATTCAGTCTACTTTCATCCATTATCTGCCAATTCTATGCCTCACTACCATACATCAGGTTTGGTATAAGCACTACATTGTGGACTGCAAGCTTCGTTTCTTTGGACAATTTTTATTTGCGCCAACAGCGTTTAGTCCTGCATTAATGCGAGTTTCCTGAATTCACCCTCCTTTAAAATCTTTATCAGCCTTTCCGTCTCTCATGAACATACTTTCTAAATACACAAACTCATCCACTTGCTCCGAGTATTCATCATTCACAACTAAATTGTACGCTGTTCTCGCACTATAAATTATCATAAAGTTATGGCATAACAAAGCAAATTAACTTGCCCAGATGATTTAATCTGTTCGGTCTGAAACTAAGAATTGACAAATTATTTAAAACTGCTCCAAAATAAACGGTCTTGGCGTGCGTGATTTTATTCTATCAAAATCATTATACTCGTACGTGTCCAGCGAAATCACAATACTGTCGGTGACGTAATGCACCTAAGGTCACTCGGGACATAATACAAATATTAAAAACTAGTTTATACGGCGAACCGCGGCGCAGAATATGCGAAGGGGTGTGGATATGGTAAAAGACACTAATTATATGTCATATGTGAAGCACGCGAGCGAATTGTTTAAAACTAGAAGTAATATAATCTAAAACTAGTTTAGTCTTGACACACACGTCAAAAGGGGACATGATGAGAAAATCGTAAAGTAGCGCTGTCGGAATAGAATTTCAAACTTTTTTACGTATGAGCAAAAATTACCACTATGGTTTTCAGACATTAGTGTCCCACACGGCGATCTAATGAATCGTGTACAGAAGACGGCTTAACGTATTAATACTATCAGATACTAAAATTCGGGTGTCCACCCCTACCTACCTAATAAAGTACCCAGCTATAATGTATGTTGGCAGACATTATTCTACATTTGAAACGGGTGAATTAAAGCAACTAGTATAATATATTTTTTTCTTTCTTTTCACAAGTATTTTAATACGTTTACGTGTACTTTTCATCTCCCTCGTTGTAACACCAATTCAATTTTTTTAAATAAATTATAAAGAATACCGCACAAGAGTCTCACCTACTCCCAACCGTCTAGAGCCAGTGAGACTATGGCATCCCCAATTGGGGTATGTTGTGGGGCTGAAGGTAGTAGGGAGGGGAAGGAGATGGGTAGAAGAGGAAGGTTGGGAAGTACCTGGCTATTGAGATCTGGTTACCAAACACAGTTAAAGCCATTTCAAGATTTTCAATATGGTCTTTCACCAGAGCGATATTTAAAGTATTATTTTCCACTGTGGAACGTGCTCACATTTACCATATATTACTTTTTGGAAGTGGAGAGGGCAAGAAGATGGGAAGAAGAAGAAAAGTACCTGGCTATTCAGATCTGGTCACCTAACACGGCTAAAGCCATTCAAGCAACGTTTCGATTTTGAATGGTGGTATTTCACCAGGGCAATACTCAGAGTATCATCTACCACTGTGGAGCGTGCCGCACATTTACTATTTATTATTTTCATATGAATCAAATGTGAAATATCATATTTATAAATTGAATGAAATTTATTTGCCCACGCCAGGATTTGAGCCCGCGAACTCTGGATTCGTAGTCGAGCGTCTTGAGCACTTGACCACGGAGGCCGTCATGGTGAATGTTTTATCGAAGTATATCCTCTATATAAACCAGAAGTAATCGAGTCATCCGACTATCTAAGCATTATATAATCGTGCATTATGATGAAGCAATTCTGGCCTTGGCATCTTCCCAACGTCCTCGTTGTATCGCTAGTGCGAAAACAGAATCATAAATCGTGAGATTATTTATTAAACAATATCGTGATAAAGAGGATGTTGTTAAACTACGCCTGCCGATTTAATTGACGTATTTCGGCGCAAAGAGGTTTTCACCGCGGCTGATGCGCTAACACCACAATGTGAAGTAATTGGTCAAACGCACTGAAACACATAATCCCTAGAAGCGTTAACTATGCCAATTCTAAATAAAACTGATTTCGCCAATTTACGTGAGACCTTTCGACTGCCAGAAAATTGATGGGCGAGTAGACGAAAATTAACCAACCTTGCTTATATAAAATTATATATTCAATGATTGACAGTCCTAAACTATTATATTAAATTGCATGTAATGTTCCTGGTAGGATAGCTACAAGACAGTACCGACCATACTATTGTAACAATTCTGCTTCAACCTCGCAATATTACACTACTATGCGACGAATTCAACATCTGGGAAACAAATACTCCGATGCTGTTGAAATATTTGTCTGCGAAACGAAGAGAGGGATGAGTCAATGAAATCAAGTTTTGATACTTAGATACACATCTACCAAGATAAAATAATGTACTATTTTTTTTTTAAAAAGACATGACATAATTAAATACAAAAAACAAAATTCCTCAATTTTATTTTGGCTCTCCTGAATATTTGCGTTAATTGACTGATTCCAGTTTTCCTTTCTCACACAAATATTTAGTACGTCAATATCACAATATAAATACACCTTATTACAGTCTTTTTTAATCTAGTAGAGCTAAATTAACTATAGAAAGTAAACTCTGGGTGTACCTGTTATTCAATACTATTTTTTTCTTTCTTGTACAACATTTTTTGCATTGTTTATGAGTGTATATATATTGTTTTTTTTATGTTAATATTTGTGTAAGGTTTTTAACGGGCGAAGATAAATAAATAAAATTGAATGAATTCGGGCACACTGATCCGCCCACAGCGCAGTTCTCCCGGTTTATGTTTGCGCAATCGCACGACCAAGAATAATAATTCACACGTCACAACTTGACGGCCTCTGCGGTCGAGTGGTTGAGATCTTCGACTACGAATTCAGAGGTCGTGGGTTCAAATTCCGTGTTTTTTTTTTTTTTTTACGTGAATACCGCGCAAGAGTCTCAACTGCTTCCAACCGTCGGTCGTGGGGAAAGGAAGGAGATGGGGAAGGGGAAGGTTAGGAAGTACCTGGCTATTCAGATCTGGTCACCAAACACGGCCAAAGCCATTTCAGGCAACGTTTCAATTCTGAATGGTGGTCTTTCACCAGGGCGATACTTAGAGTATCTACCACTCGTATGTGGTTTTTTTTTTTTTAATATCTTTATATATATTGTTTTTTCATTGAATTAATTGTAAATAATGTGTTCAACACGTTCCAGAGTGGTAGATACTCTCAGTATTTCCCTAGAATACCATTCAGAATCGAAACCTTGCTTGAGATGGCTTTGGCCGTGTTTGGTAACCAGATCTGAATATCCAGGTACTTCCCAACATTACTCTTCTCCATCTCGTTCCCACTACCTTCAGTCTCACAACACACCCCGATTGGCTCCAGACGGTTGGGAGCAATTAAGCCTCTTGGGCGGTATTCAATATTTTTATTTTAATGTAACACAAACACTTCATTATCAATGCAGCCCAAAAAATTGTTTTAAAATGCCATGATGATTTGAGATTATCCAGCCGTTTTTAAAGCTGTTTTTATACAAAAAAATCCATTATTCCAAAAAACAATTTTTGTTTTGATACAACACGAGGTTCCCAACTGCCTGGAGCCAGTGGGACTATAGCACCACCTATTTGGATAATATTTTGAGGCTGAAAGAAGTGGGGGAAGAGGAAGTCTGATAAGTACCCAGCTAAACGGATCTGGTCACCAAACATGGTTAAAGTAATTTCAAGCATATTTCAATTTTAATGGTGGTTTTTCAGCAGGGCGACACTGAGAATTTTTTCTGAACTAATTAAGATGGTCGTGAAAAATAATATATTTTAAAAATATATATTTAACGAAAGGAGTGTAAAGGTAGGTACTTACGTACGAATCGATATTTTGATTAGGAAGGAATATTTTTATGTTTGATAATGGCCTTGAACTCCGAAACAGCTGTCACTAAAAATAGAAGAATTTAATAAATTAAATTGTAAACAAAATATTCTTAACACGAAATAGTTTTAAAACGATGACAATTCACGATTTTTCTTTTCTGGGTGATCAAACAGATTGAGAAAAAATAAAGTAAATACGAGTGTGTGACTACCAAGTTATGCTCCGACGCTTAGATGGTTTGGGCATGTAGAGCGAATGAACGAAGAAAGGAGTGCGAAAAGAATATACGATGCGAAAGTGAATGGAAGAGGAAGTCGAAGACGCCCGAGAAAGACATGGCACGATCAAGTAAATCAAATACTTGAATCGGGTCATGCGAAGAGTCAGAATAACAGAAGAGTATGTATGAGACGATGTATGAATGTGAATGAAGCAAGGAGTGTGTGCCAAGAGAGAGTTATATGGCGGTCCGTCCTCTCTGCCTACCCCTGCGGGGAAACGGCGTGATGGTAAGTTAGTTAAGTTATTCAGATCTGGTCATCAATATAAGCTTACGTCTTTTCAAGCCACAAAAAAATAAAAAATATGGTAAAAAAAAAAATTGTGATATGCCATGTATTTTTTATTACGTGAATACCGCACAAGAGTCTCAACTGCTCCCAACCGTCTAGAACTAGTGAGACTATGGCATATATGTATGTTGTGAGGCTGAAGGTAGCGGGGAGGGGAAGTAGATGAGGATGGGGAAGGTTGGAAAGTACCTGGCTATTCAGATCTGGTCACCAAACACGGCTAAAGCCGTTTCAATCAACGTTCCAATTCTGAATGTTGGTCTTTCACCAGGGCGATACGTATAGTATCTACCACTCTGGAACGTGCCGCAAATATACTATACATTTTTTATTTTATATCAATTAAATAAATAAGTTTAATTTAGTACAGTTGTTGTTATCTGGTGGAGCTAAACTAATAGTTGGACCTATTACTTAATATTATTTATTTCATTTCTTTTACAATATTTTTGAACATGTTATTAGTTATTTTTGTATATGCTATTCAATACTCTTTTTTTTCTATTTTACACAATTCTTGCACTAATGAGGTTACTGTTTTGAAAAAAATAAAATATATTAAAATGTATGTAAAAGCCTAAAACGGGCGTAAATAAATGTGTTATGACACACATTAAATAAATAAAAACTATTTTCGCACGCCGGGTTCGAACCCGCGACCTCTAGATTCGTAGTCGAGCGTCTTACCACTCGACCATGCAGGCCGTCAAACGCAATCAAACGCAATTAAAAAGTTTTTTTTGCTACATCTAAGAATGAAGCACACCGTGGAGATCACCTGACAGGTATTGTCGAGAGTCGCTAAACCCACAGTCTGCAGATGCTTGTCCAATAATGGCTAATGCAAATATGTGTCAATCGCAATAATGTCCACCGTTCAACAATAGGTTCGCAACTTCCATTGTGTAAGGTAATTAGCATTAATTACGTTACAATACCGACGGACAATCATTGTTTGAGGGGATTAAGCAAAACAAAAAAACAATAAGAAATGTATTTTATATACAGTTTGACAGCTGGTTCCGTTCGGTTGATCTTTTGTTCGTGTGACAACCGTCGCCTTGTTTAGCGGTTCAATTCAACTGAATCCAATGCATCGGAAAAACAGTTTTATATTACCAATGAAGGCGAAAATAGTCTCAAAATAACTTATCGATAAACCGTTTAAAAACAGAGTAATCGTGGGATCAATTCTTTACTAGCTGAGACCTCGAGATAATTGTTTAATAAAACAATATAATTTTGGCTGTGATGTGAGCACGTAACATTCTAAATTTCAAAAATACATCAATCTCATTTTCAGCGCATATAATATAATGAATTTCCGCCCTTATTCTCACAATCGTAGGTTGTGTAGTGGTCAGTATAATCGTATTCTATGCAGTTGACCGGGGTTCAATTCTCAGCCGTAGCGATTTAAATATATATATATATATATTTATATACATCTTTTTTAATGAATTTGCCAAAATTTAAAAGACTTTTAAATGAAATATTCATTTGTCACTAATGTATGGGAACTATTATTAATTATTATTTTTTTGCTAATTATTTCTCAAAACGTTTTACCGTGTTATTTCATGTACTAGAATATCCTTTTTAAACTGTAATCATGTACTTACTTAGGTTAAATTACTACGTAAAAGCCCATCAGGGCGTTAATAAATAAATAAATATATTGGAAAACGTATTATTCCATTTGAAAAGAAGGATGGAAGCATTCAGCTTCGCAAAACCTACAATTATAATATCTCATGATTTTCACGGGTCTACGCTAGTTTAATTTTAAAAATAACCGTTAGTTTTTATAGCGCAGTTTTGTGATAGTTCACCTCAAGTGCGCTTCACACTAAACTACCTAACCTAATATAACAACGAGAAAATAATATTCAACAGATATGTATGCAAATTAAAACTATCTAAAATCATGCTCGTCATGTATCATCATAATCGTTTTATTAATCAATGTAAAAAAATGCTTTAATAAAAGTGAAGTGAATAGTTTAAAGACACCTTTATTACACCTGTATGCAGTTTTGAATCTCCGCTTACGGACATATAGATGGATGCCCCAATCGCGGGAAAATATATATATATTTTTAAATAATTTTTAAGAAATGAGAACAACAAAAAAACGACAGTTAGAAAATTGGTTATGGTAGCATAACTCCATAAGACCTTTACATTGCACAAGCAAAAATTTACGGTTGTTGTGATGGCAGCAGGAGTTTTTTTTTTAATATTGTAAGGTATCTAAGATGTATAACGAGCCCAACAGAATTTCGGTCCAAACTGAAAACTTACCTTTTCAGACTCTCATATCCTTAAATTCATTAAAAGAATCTCAACATAATCTGTCTCTCGACGAATCACCTTTAGATATGCAAATTTTAACCAAATCCTGTGCTGTATGACAAATTCAGAAAATCCATTCTTTTAATTTCGCTCCCATGCCCTAAACCGGAAAAAAAAAATTAAATAATTATCATAATTTTAAGTTAATAATTGTGTCTATCTGATGGGACCTGCCAGGTAAGTATGTTTCTGTTTATTTTCTTATTTAAACTAGGAATTAATATGTAACGATAGAAAGTAAGATCTGTACAGCGCCCTTTAGGTGATTTTTCACAAAAACGGCGCTATACAAATCGTCCAAATGTTATTATTATTATTCGTAACCCGGGAATGTTTGTCTTTCTTTTGAAAAAATCATAAATAATCGAAAAGTTCCTCTTTTGGCCACCTGCGCAGATAAGTTTGTAGATCTGTAACTGCGTAAGGATTATTTATTTCTTTACGCCCGTTAAAGAGTTTTACACAACATTAACATTTTTTTTTAAATTATATACTCATAAACAGTGTAAAAAATATTGTACAAGAAAGAAAAATTAGTATTGAATAACAGGTACATCCAGAGTTCAATAGTTTCCACAATAAATTTAACTCTAATAGATGAAAAAAATTTTACTAAGGTATACTTATATTGTGATATTGACGTACTTAATAAATCAACAACATCAGAGTATTTTTTTCCCAGATGCCGCAGAATTCGCCGCGTGGGAGTGTAATATTGTGAGGTTGAAGTAGAATTGTCACAATAATACGGTAGGTACTGCCAGGAACATGAAATTCAATCAAATATAAGCAATTTAAGTCAGTAATTATTCTATGTTCAAATAATTTTAATAAATTAAGGTAACAAAGAAGATAATCATAATTGATACATTCCTTATTATGCCCATTCTGAAGTTATCTAATACATAATAGACGAAGCATCTACTAGTCACGTGAGAAACTAACGATTCATTCAATCGACAAGCGGATAACTGGCAAGTCTCAGTGTTTTCTGTTTTTCCTAACGGTTTGTACAAACGAAACGGTTACGGCTCGGTTCGGCACCTCCCGATAAAGTTAGTATTCGGAACGTGCCGTTATCAAATACACACGAAGTTCCGATCGAAGGCGATATGCATTTTGGTTGCATATTTACGGACAACTGAAAACGCTTATAAGGCCAAGTACTAGAAAATGGAAATGAGGTTTTTAGGTTAAAGATTAACTTATCAAAGTTAAGTTGTCATACTGATTTAGTTGGTAGGTACAAGTATTTCGCTATGTTTTTAGATTGCTTGCATTTTTTTTTTAATGTTTATAATTTTATTTTATTTTTTATATGAATACCGCACAAGAGTCTCAACTGCTCCCAACCGTCTAGAGCCAGTGAGACTATGGCATCCCTAAATAGGGTATGTTGTGAGACTGAAGGTAGTGGGGAGGGGAAGGAGATTGGGAAGAGGCAGGTTGGGAAGTACCTGGCTATTCAGATCTGGTCACCAAACACGGCTAAAGCCATTTCAAGCAACGTTTCGATTCTGAATGGTGGTCCTTCACCAGGGCGATACTTGAGTATCTACCACTCTGGAACGTGCCGCAAATATACTTTTTATTATGGTTATATGAATTAAATGTGCTATGACACATATTAATTGAATAAAAGTTATTGGCGCACGCCGGGTTTGAACCCGCGACCTTTGGATTCGTAGTCGAGCGTCTTACCACTCGACCATGGAGGCCGTCATAATACTTTTGCTACTCGGTTTCGCCGTGGGGTAATTTTTAGTTTAACCCTTGAATGCATAAGCTAGCCTAAAGGCGCGAGTTTTATTAAATGAACTTATTTTTGCATTTAAAATACTGCCCCAAAAATTGGCTCATGCAAATTTGTGATATTGCTAATTATTTTGACGGCTTCCATGGTCGAGTGGTAAGGCGCTCGAATACGAATCCAAAGGTCGCGGGTTCAAACCCGGCGTGCGCCAATAACTTTTATTCAATTAATATGTGTCAACACATTTGATTCGTATAAAATAATATAAAGTATATTTGTGGCATGTTCCAGAGTGGTAGATACTCTAAGTATCACCCTGGTGAAAGACCACCATTCGGAATCGAAACGTTGCTTGATCAAATGGCTTTAGCCATTTGTGACCAGATCTGAATAGCCAGTTACTTTCCAACCTTTCTCTTCCCCATCTCCTTACCCAAGAGTCCCAACTGTTCCTAACCGTCTAGAGCCAGTGAGACTATGGCATCCCCAATTGTAATATGTTATGAGGCTGAAGGTAGTGGGGAGAAGAAGGAGATGGGTAAGAGGAATGTTGGGAAGTACTTGGCTATTCAGATCTGGTCACCAAACACGGCTAAAGCTATTTCAAGCAACGTTTCGATTCTGGATGGTGGTCTTACACCAGGGCGATACTAGTACTAAATCCAATTTTGAAACTCCTGCGTTTATTAGATTTTTGAAAAAAGAATCTTCATCTTATTTAACAGTTTAACCTTTAACTTTTCTTGTGAAATGGGCAGTTTTAGGATAGGGAGTATTTATTATTATTATCGTTAACGGATTTAGTTTAAACGATTCCACCATTTTGTGTGGAAAGGAGAGAAAAAAATGACAATACGCGTATTGAATTTTATTGATATCAGGCTTAACGATACGTTTGAAATCTGTCGTCAAATTCGATCGACAACTGATAAAATATTTATATTTCATCGCCTCATAATTCGTGCCATTACGTCCCACACACCTGTTTAAATACCGAATTTGGTTACTGACTCGATTAAACTGAGCAAAGGTAAACCGAATCCGTTAGCCTTCAAAAATAGTCGCTAAGTATACAGTCAATAACTTGATCAATGCAAAGGCCAAGTGAATTGGGTAAATCAACTCAGTGGCCTAGCGGTGAGAGTATTCATTAAATCATTATCTGGCTAGAAGAATATAATAAACGCAATCATTTTCGTTTTTACGTTTAATTTATTGTCAGCATACATTGCGGTAGGTTTTCGCGTGTACGAAATGTTCTAAGGTATTCACGAGTAAATTATAATGCAATATAGTGTTTCGCTTTGATACTCGGGGCATTCGATTCATAACAATGAATGTTTGTATTATAATATCCGTAATTGAATCATCGGATGTATTATAAAGGATAGTTAAGTTATTCGCAATACAATATCATTCGTTTATGATAAGGTTTTGTGTAAAATGACATTGAAGGTGGTATTATTATAAAACTATTTTTTTATGAACATGTAATAATATAATCTTTACAGATTGAATATGTTTAAAAGCATTTAGGGAAGAAAAATGAAGAAGTACTCACCACTGTTAGCAGTTTGAGAAGGCGGAGGTGGAGCCCTGCGTCGGTCTCGACGAGCCGAGGGTGCCGGGGCGGGGGCCGGCGCCTGCAGGCCTGGCGCTGACACCGCCCGCTGCGCCCGGCTGAACCCGGGCGGGCGGTAGCGCGCGCTCTTCACGTAGCCGCCCCCGCCGCCGCCCACCGTGGGCAGGCGGGGCAGGGACCCCGTGGGGCCGCGCGGCCGCCGTTCCTCGTCCCCCTCGCCGTCGGCGGAGTCTCCCGAGTCAGGCACGCTGGAGCGGCGGCGGCCGCGGGCCCCTCCCGCCCAGAGGCGCTCTTCGCTCGCCGCCCCGCCTATCGACCCGCAGCTCCGCACTCTGTCCAGCTGCTCTCGCGAAGGGCTCTTGTGTTGAAACAGTAGGTCGCCGGCAGACCGGCGTTTGGCGGCTAGGGCGCTAGATCCTTCTGATCCCAGAAGGGATAACTTGTTTCTGGAGTCCGCTGCCATCAGGGCAGACTCGAAGCTGCCTCTCCACGAGAAGCGCTCGTAGTCGCTGGCCTCGCGCTCCTCCGCTATGTCTGATACTCCGCCGGACTGGTGAAGGGCGTTCCGCGCGGCCTCGCCCAGCAGCAGGTCGTGGGACTTGCTCCTCGGGAGGAACCCGTAGCCCAGAGTGTCCTCGGCGGCCACCAGTCTGTCCACCAGCGGAAGGTCGGCGGTGCTGTCGTCATCTTCCGTCGTGGACGCCGAGGAGACCTTGTGCTGCAGCCGCCTGTGGTAGCGGACCCTGGGAGAGCCCCCGGCGTGACTCTCCCCGCTGGACACCTCATGCATGAGAGCCACCAGCCTGCTTCCGATGTGGTGCATAACTTTAGCTATCAGGGGCGGAGAGCTGTGCGGGGAGGTTTCGTTGCTGACAATCTTATCTTGTTCGGCGGTAGCCATTTTGTTCAAGGAAGCTACCAGCTTCTGATAGACGAAGGCCGTGTCTCTATTGAAAACGGCGTTATCATCCTCGGTCACTTTCTCCTCGTCGTTGGGCGGATCGTCGAGGTTTTCAAAGTTATTTATGATACGTTTACAGCTGTCGGAAATTTGCTGCTGCAGGGCCGACTTGGTTCCCCCGGCGCCCTCGAGGTCCGAGCTGGTGTAATCTGAAGAGTCGTAGGAATCACTCCAGGTATCTTCGCTAGACAAGTACTCTACGATCTCCCGGACCTCTTCGTCTCTTATCCCCGGGACGGTTTTCATAAGTCTAGTTAGCTCGCTTTCGAAGTAGACTAGTTGGGGAGGCTTGGTGCCCCTTCGCACCCGGGGGCTGGCCACGGGGCGGCTGAGGGTGGGGGTGGTGGGTTTCGAATTAGTGTTCGAATTCGTATTCGAATTAGTATTCGAATTCGTATTAGAATTAGTATTAGAATGAGAATTAGGAACCTGCATATTGTTTTGAGCATTCGCCGAAGCGGCTACCATACTTTTGAAAAATTGTCTCATTTTATTCATCATTAAATTAGTTTCCTCGTCCGACGACCAATTATTAAAGCTATCTTTGCGCATTAGAGAGTTTGTCGTTAAAGCGGACATCGTAGCAATATCACTTTTTTCTTCGAGATCAACTTTGTTTTCTTCGGCAATTTCTTCTAAATCTAATTTTAATTCGGTGACTCGCGTAGAGCCCCACTCGCTAATACTGCCACTTTCATTTCCGTTTTTTAATAGATCGTCGCAGCTGCCGACGAAACCACTATCTCGACTGGTCTGCTTCTTGCTGCTGGCCAAGTCGGAGGCCAGAGGCAAGAAATCGGGTTGGGGGGTTTTCCTCCCATCTTCGTCTCCGTCCGAGACTGATCTCGTGTCATCGTCGTCCCTTACTTCGAGAGAAAATCGCTTTTCATCTGCCGGGGAATTTCTAGATTTCTTGCCGTGCTTTTTTCGCTTGACGGTATCGCTTTGGCCGTCGTTTTTTTCAAAATTATTTATGTCTTCAAAAGTATCGGTTTCGGTACTCGACTCCCCCGAATCTAGCGGTATTTCGGGGTGGTTCTCGGGGGTCGAGGCGGGCGGGGGGGGCTCCGAGGCGGCCAGCAAGTTATCTAGGGAGGAAGAGTGCGACCTCCCCGTGCCCCGCGCCCTCACCAGCCTCTTCCTCCTCTGTTCGGGACTGGGCCTCCCTTCACTGTCACTACCCACACTGCCGGATCCGTCCGAGTCTCTTCTCTCCCGAGTGAATCCCATGAACCCCGTAAGAAAGTACTTCTCGAGCCGCGACGAGGCGAGTTCGGCGGGGTCTCTACCTTCGTTCTGGTCCAAGTCCTCGGCTCCCGGCAGAGAATCTACACCTTCACTACACACACTGCTGGTTTCAGAAAACACGTCCCCGTTTTCGTCGTTCACTCGCTGTCCGTCACCGAGGCCGAAGAAGAAGTACTTTTCGAGTTCGGTGGCCGATATCGGCCTCATCTTCCTCAGGCTCTGCTCGGCCTCGCTCTCCTCGCAGCTCTCCTCCACGATGGTGTGCAGCGTGAAGTCGATGGCCGCCCTACGGTAGCCCCTCAGTTCCTCTTCGCGATCGGCGGAAGAGGAGAGAGTGACTTCGTCCCCGGAGTCCGTGTCCGTGGGGGTCGTAGTGGGCATGTCGTCTTCGTCGTGGCTGACGTCCTCCACCCAGGAGTCGTCGTCCGCCAGCCCCTCCTCCAGGCACACCACGGCGGAGAGCGTGTCCTCGTTGGTCACCACCGTCACGTCGCTCTCGGAGCCGGCCCGCTCGCCCGCCCGAGCCGCCCCTTCGAGCGCGCCGTTGGAGAGCGCTAGTTCGCGGTCGAACATGTCTAGGTCCGCGGGGTCGCCCGCGCCGTCCTGCCAGTTGGTGTGCTGCACGGTGACGCCCGCCATGAGCGTGGTGGTGTCGCTGGTGACGACGGACACTCGCGGCAGGCTGTCCTGCGTGATGGTGACCCGACTGGTGTAGCGCGCACTGCGGTCCGCGCGGCCCGGCCGCTCGCTGTCGACTGGCCCCCCTCCGCCGCGCGATTTCTCTCGCGGCCGCTTGCTCTCCGCCCCCGCCTCCGCGCAGGTAGAGGCGCAGCCAGAGGTAGCCTCTTTAATTAGCAGCTCGCTAAGCGTGCGCTCGATACCCTTTACCAAGTCCACGGAACTGCCGTCCGCTCTCGCTGATAAGCTGTTGTTCACCAGGCGGCCGGCGTTCGTTCCCTCGTCCCACTCCGCCGGATCTGAGCGGACGTCAATTCTCGTTTTTTGCACAGATTTTGTTTGTTTCTTAACGTCACTCTTAAATGGCGGAATGTCAAAATCGTAACAATTATCGACGTTAGATTTTCCGTTTAGAATAGAAGACAAGTCCGTGAAATTATACGCTTCTGGCTCGGAGTTGGTGGAATATTTTGAAAATTTTAATATATCGCGTTTTTTATCGTATTCCTCACTATTGCACAAAGTCTCACTCGAAATAATTTTAGATTTTATATCTTTATCACATATATTTTCATCACTTATCTTCGTTATTTCGCGTAAGTCACCGTTGTTCCACGATAAATCGATATCACCGATCATATCGGCGGTTTCCACTTTATCTCCCGCCTCAGATAACAGGCCCGAAACGGTATCGTCCGATTTCCCATTGCCCAGAATAATATCACAGGAATAAATATCACGGGCATATTCATTTTCACCAGCGTTAAACATATTAATATCACAAAAGCGCTTGAAGTCTTTGGACGATGACTTGATATTCTCGGTAGAGCAGTGCTCGGCCGGTGACAGAACGCACGAGTCCGCGTCGTCTGCGGGGGCAGGTGCGGGTGCAGGTGCGGGAGAGAGGGCGCGCGGCTCGGGAAACAAAGACTGTTTGACGCAATCGTCCGGCGGAGTCTGCTCTGCTCCGGCGAGCGCGCCCCCCGGAGGACTCCCCTCCAGCGGCTCCTCGGCAGAGATACTTTCTTGATTGAGCAAATCGTTGTGAAGATTCTTAGTGGCTTCCTCAACCGTGAGCCGGCTAGATTCCGAAACCTCTGTGTGAATTTCCCTGACGTAATTCAGCACGATTCCACAATCTTTCTCAGTGTCCGTATCGTTATCCGAAGTGTCTGATTCTCCACTGTGCGTGTCGCTGCCAGATGTAGAGTTGTTGGTATTTGCGCTCACTCTGAATACTTTCGAAAAACTGCGCAATGTTTTTTCAGCATTTTCCGCGGACTTTTCCGAATCGGAACAAGAAGAATCTCCGTCATCTTCTATGACGGAACTGCGCGGGGAATCTCCGTTTTGGCTGCATCCGGTGACGTTGTAAGCCCTTCTGGTGAGCCTGCGATCTTCATCTTCACTGTCGGAGCCAGATTCGGAAGAAGAAGCGAAGGCATTTTCCGAGGCGAGGTAGCCCCGCAGCTCGGGGGTTTGGCGCCCGTCGCTATCGGCCCGCTCTACGAAGGGATACTCGTGCCCTGCCGTTTCCGAGTCTATACCGAGGATAGGCTCTACGAGATCGGTAATAATTAAGTCACTAAACTCTACGGGGTCCACGTCCTTAGCGGGATCGGGCACCATCGCTGAATCGACGTTCGCTGAAAGGACACCCTCGGTCGCCGCGGGAGGTTCTGCACCAACTGAAGTTTCAGTGTTTTGACACGAGTCGGCCGAGCGCGACTCTTCCTTATCAGCTGTCCCCCTCTCGGGCGCGCAGCTATCGCGCAGCGGCAGTGCGGCGGGCGGGCTGTCGACCTGTGGACGTGTGTCGTCACTCGATAATACCTCATCGCGATCATTGTCTTTTTTTAGCGACTTCAGCGAAGTCTTTTCATCGTCGGTAATGGACGGGGTTTCGAAAGGCGGGTTGTCACTTATACTCGTATTTATATGGTTACTGAGCGTTAACTTTTTCGCGGCACTATTAGTTTTGATGTCAACGTCCGCATTCGTATTATGCACGGTGGTATTTGAATCGTGTTTCGGTTCACTTCTCGTCATGACAGCGCTGTCGAGGAAGAATGGGATGAAATCATTTTGAAATAATTTATGGCCGATAAATTTTATATTAGAATTAATCGCGGTAGAGTTCAACTCTCTGACCGCGGATTGCACCGAAACTTCAGGCTGCCCTTCACTGTTTTGCGACTTAGCCGCGAGATCACTCGGAAAGTTTTTATCACTGGTTATTTCTTTGTTCGGCGGATCTTGTTTCGTCAGAGGGGAAGAAGTCATTTCGTCCCTTTTTAGGAAGAGAGAAGAATCCGGGGAAGAAGTTGCAAAGTCGGCGGTGAAGGGCCAGCCTATGCCCTTGAGCCGCATCTTCATGGCGTCGGGGTAGGCCAGGAGCGAGTCCCACAGGGGCACGGGCACGGGGACGGGCACGGGGACTGGCACGGGCACGTACCTGGGCACGGCCCCGCAGCTCCTGCAGCCCCCCGCCTCTCCGCACCGCACTCCGCTCCTCATGCTGTCCAGCGTCGCGCAGGGATCCTCATTCCTCCTGTACTCCCGGTAGCAACGTATGTTTTTCTTCTTGGCCAGCAGGCTGTCGGACGACGAGTGAGAGAAGCTGCTGGTGGTCGGCTCGTCGTCCGTGTCACTCTCCCTGAACTTCCTTCCGACTGAAGGGCTTCCGAACGGCGAATCGCAAGTCGACAACTTCCTAAAGACCTTGGGGCTGCCAAAAGGAGTGCTCCAGCTCCAATCCTTGAGGATCGGCTTGGCCGGGTTGTTGCCAGACTCGAAGTAATCCCAGTCGCAGTCTTCCAGGCTGAAGTTGTGAGTGATGGACGACGCCGAGGAAGAGCTATCCTCGTTCTCCTCCTCCTTGGAAGAAGAGTCGGAGCTGATGAAGACTAGCCTGTAGTCCTCGGGATGCATGCGCCCGGGATCCAGCTCGGGAACTTCTTCGCGGATTAAACCGCTTCCTGAAATGACAAAAATAAACCTTAACAACATATCATATGATTACATGTCGAATTAATAGGTTAACCTTGGTTTATCGCCTATCTATGGGGATAGCGCTAGAGTGTAGAGTGTATGGGCGACGGCTATGAGCTGTGAATGATTGTATAAGGAAACTGGCCAAGGTACCGCAAGTAATGACATTAAAGATTGCACCTACTCTAGTACCGGCCCACACGTGTCTCTTGCTTGTGGTTTGTGCCTTGTCTTGTGTCTTGCAATCAACACACAGCCATACAACACCCATCCAACCTTCGTGGATGATGTCACCCTCGGGGGAGGTAGTACCTTACAATTGCTGGATTAAATCCTACATACAACACAAACATAATACATTACACAAGTCACAATAACTACACTTAACCGCAGTACCTACTCATATTAAGTTAGTTAATAAACACGTTTTATTAGATTACATCAAACTTGCAAGTAATTGTTGAAGATGGGCTTACGAACTTACTGTAGGAAAAAAACTCGACATAAGTTTTTAAACACAAGGCAAGAATATTGCACTGATGTTAGCCAACCTCAAATAGGAGGGCTTCAAAAGAAAAAAAATGCAGAGCGAAAGCTTTAAATAAAGTAAAAGGCAAGGATTTAATGAGGCAGAAATGGCTTCTTGAAGTTCGTCCTAAAATATGTGTTTGAAAAAGCATTCAAATTTCTTGATGGAATGAATGAATTGAGTTGATAAAATAACAAAAAAATAACTTATTTTCTAATTATAAATAGTAATAATAAGAAAACATTTTATTTTAGCAGAACAGAGCGGTGAGTGCAATACTCTGTCTGCCATATAAATAATAATAATACATATCGGAAAATGAAAGTGAGATGACATAAAAATAAATAAATAATACTAATAATAAAAGTTAAAAAATAAATAAAAATAATAAGGAATAAAATATTATATAATATTAAGAGACGTGGAAAAAGTATACCTTTTTCGTTTAACCATATGAATTGTTAGATAATTAATATTGGACAATGCAATCTTTTTGATTTTTCTTATGTGTTTTTAGAATCGAAAAAATATATTGATTTGAAAGCATTAATTAAAAACCTTCTTATGCAAAATTGTTATGTATTTCCAAACGGTCATTATTTTTTAATTGGATTTTGTAATTATCGTATACTACAAAAATAATCGAATAAAACTGTCAGTGCTACAATATTAATAAAACGCGAAATAAATTAATTTTACATAATGCCTCGATTGAATAACGCACAATACGCTATCATGAGAAAGCTTCACAGCGAAAATATGAAATTAATTTATTAGATTTACGCTCTGTTAGTGAATACTTTACGTCGATAGAAAAATGTATTTTTTTAACGTACATGTAAGTGAGTATGTAGTGAATCCCCTTTTTAGAACAAAACGCCGGAAATAGCCGAATGCTTCCGAGTGCAGTCGAACCCGAACGGTTCCGGAGTTTGGCCTCAACTAAAGGCTGCCCGAACACAACTGCTGAACCGAAGAAAAACATTCGCTCAGGAGGGACTGCAGACGGTATCAACGCATACAAATAAACTGCCAAACGCGTGGCACCACGCAAAAAAATGAACCAGACATAAGATTGAAATTCCACGTTAGGTTTGATCTACCGTCCCTTTTTGTTCGGCGGTTGATTGTGCAATATTTTTTCACGTTTTTTTTGTTTGTGCGGACGGGTTTCAGTTGGCGATTTTGAGGGGTGGGTGGTGGTTTCCCCCCTTCGGAGGAAAGGGAGGGACGTATGTAATAAGATCAAAAAGGCTTTTATTGTGGCTAGCGCTTGGGGGACAATATGGTTCGTGGACTGGCCGCCGCGCTGGGCGTTAGTTTGATCGGGCCAGTCTTTGGCACAAAATTAAATAAACGGCATTTTTTTTGATGGCCGCCGTAGCGTGATGGTTTGTGCACTTACGCGAAATATATTGTTCTAAGTTGGAGAGAACTTTTTAGATTATTTGGGACTGGGTGACGTTGTTTGTCGAGTCTTAAGAACTGTATAATAAAAGCGATGTTAGGAATTTTTTAAATTTTTTTTTTAATATTTCAAAGTGGTCGATATGCTCAGTACCGCCATGCTAAAAGATCACCGTATTTAGTGGCTAGATCTGAATAGCCAGGTACTTCACAACCTTCTTCTTACCAATCACCCCCCCACCCTTGCGGCAAGCCCACTTCCTTCAGACACACGACTCACACTGTTTCCTGTTTTAAAGCGGTTTAGACTCTTGTGCGGTATACCCTTTTTTATATTTTTAAGCAAAAAGTTTTACAAGTGATGCTACGATTATTTCATTGGCGACTAAGATTAATCACTCAATCGTCAATTACGATTAATTTATAAAAAAATACTACTAACATCAAGTAATCTAAAAAAAAAATATAATCAACTGCCTAATTCATAAATCCTAGATCAAATCATTCTGGATAGGATCAGAAAGGCTTTACTGAACTGATGTGACGTGCAAACAAATGCAACAGAAATACACGGGAGGAATAAGTGAATCAAATTATATTAAACTTTATAATTCTATTCCTACACAAATCAAAACATCTACACTTGCACAATACAATAAACTTGTTTGGAACTGTTAACAATCTTCCTAATTTATAATTATATAAATTAATAATAATAGTGCTACTTAGGAAATTTTATTTATTTGTATAATTTTTTGTTTGTTTTTATTTTAATGTGGCTTTGTACTTTTTTTATTAGATTTTCTTTTATATTTTCTCTAATTATTCTTTTATTTTTATTTTATTTTGTTTTCTTTTATTTTCTTTTATATTATTAATTTTTTTATCATACAATTCGAAAAATGTCCTCCACATCACAGGTGTAAAATATTGTAAATAAACATGAAGTTAAGTAAATAAATAAAAAAGACTAAATTCAATACCAGTCCGTATTACTGAAGAGTATATTTAAGATGATATGTGAATGAGTTAAGACAGGCCACCGGGCTATTGACAACTTCAAGGATCTTGATTATTAACCATTATTTATGATTATTTACGAGTATTAACGATTACAAACAATGATTAATGATTATCTACGATTATTCCCAATTGTTTATAAGTATTCACTATTATTTACATATTTAACAACTATGAACTATTATGAACTGACTGAATGTATGAGACGATATACGGATGAATCAAAACTAGTGACAAGGTTATCGACAATCTCAATGATCATGATTATTAACAATCATTTATGAATATTTATGATTATCAAAGACTATTTATGAAAATTAAGGATTATTTATACTAACTAACGTTTATTAACGATTAGAAACAACGATTACACAGAACGATTAACGATTATCAACGATTATTAAAGATTGTTTACGAGCATTTACTATTATTTACGATTGTTAACAACCACGAACTTACTGGAGAGAATGTATTTGACTATATGTGAATGTATGAAGAAGGGTCACCGCGCTATCCACAACTCATTAGCTCTTTACGATTATTTATGATTAATAACGATTATTTATGATAATTAACGATTATTTATGATTATTAACGATTAATTGTGATTATTAATTTCCGATTATTTTCGATTATTTATGCATATTTACGATTATTTTCGATAATCAACAATTATTAATGATTATTGGCGGTAATTAACGATTAAAAACAATTATTAACGATTATCAACGATTATCAAAAAAAACGAGACACACTGTTATTTACGATGTTTAACGAACATAAACTATTATGAATGATTTATAACGAACATTTACCGCTATTTACAATAATTTACGTTTATCTTGGAGATGCTTGTAACCAGCGGTTACAATGTGTCGGGCATGAAATTGTTGCATCACAGATTCTTATGTCTAGGTAAAATTAGAATTGACGTAACAGTTGTGTATGTTTTCAGTATTTAGAATGGGAAAAATTACTTTCCACAATTGTTTTAATTGTTCTTAAAATTGCACAATTTTATAACAATGTGTACTTTAATAAGTTGAACGATTCAAATCAACGAAAAAATCAGATATCTGTAGGTATTATGTAGAAAACATCTTATGCAGATGTAAAATGTTTTTGTTAAAATCACTAAGATATTTCAAAACTAGCAACGAAAATAAGTCTGCGATCTGAAAGTATTCGGATTAATCTAGATTTACAGCAGACAATGCACTAATTTAATGACGCCAGAGCTCACTGAGCTGTCACTGTCCGAGAGTTTTTAGAGGGCTCAACAAATTATCTGCGTATATGCCCGAAACTAAAGGTGTAAATAAATAAATGCTTGAACAATATTAATTTTAAATATTTTTTTACAAATAATAAAGTGATTGTTATGTGCCGACTGGAATCGAATCCGAATCTAGCGCTTGCCGGACGGTCACCTCTCTTCCATAATTTTCTTTTCCGTGTGATTTTATTACGTGTTACTAAAATTATTTAAATAATTAATAATGATAATTTAATTTTCGCAGGGTTTTTATTGGTTTTAATCAATAAGTTTCAACGAATTCCGTTAGCAAAGTGGGTGGCATCGTGAATGCATCATGCCGAACAGTCAAAACTACAAATCGGGCCGAGCGGGTTTTTATTGTTACGAAACATCATGCAACAATGAGCTGGGGCTCTAGTACGATGTTGTGATTCGACCCTTTATCTCCATCGCCTTGTATTCCATTAGAATCATTTCTCAATGCTGTTGGTGTCGACTTAGAGGCTGAATTGCACGAGAGGTTTGAGATGGAAACTGCGTGGCACAGCAGAGGGGGACTCGCGCTGTAACAAAGGTGTCGTGACCAAGTCACTTCGTGTCCTCGCTATCGAAGGCGATCGTTCACGAAGTCATACGCCCTGTGAGAAAGCACAGCGACAAAGATTGGACGGCCGGGTTTCCAATAGAAAGTCGACTCTAAGCGCTAAACACAGGGGTGTGGAACCTACAGAGGAAAAACAACATTTCAACTAACGACCCACCCTAGTAACGACCAAATTCACGTTAAGGTATTATGAAATTTATGATTCGATTGAAGATTCAAGTTGTAAATAATCGTAAATTGAAAATACAGGTTTGCAGCAATTTGATAATTTCAATTAACGTCAGCTTTAAATCTGAAAAGTTCACACCCGCATATACTCGCAAAGGAATTTATTTATTGTTTATCAACAAAAAAAACACCTTGTATGAGCGGGTTTGATCTCAAAAGAATGCATCATCAGATAATGTATAAATATATTTTTTTCAATGTTCAATGAACTAGTTATTATTATGTTCAACAGCTAGGCCTCTGTGATTCCTCCCTCAAACAACGTTGATTTCGTTAAGACCCAGGTTCAATCTTACATTTCCTCAAGAATACCGTCCACACAGCATCCCCAAAGATGACATAGACCCTGGTGAAAGTGATTTCCCTTAAATTGTGGAGTTAAAAGAGAGACTATGTCATCCTCGTGTGGCATGTGCTGTGAAGCTGATGGGCCTGGGGAAGGGAAGGAGATGAAAAGAGAAAAGAGGGGAAGTGCCTGGTTATACAGATATGCAATGTTTCGATTCTAAATGAGAGTCTATCATAAGGATGTTACTGAGGGTAATCTACCCTCTAGAATGTACTACGAAAACATTATACATTATTTTATATTAATTAAATAACAAATACCACAAATTTTATTAAAATAAATATAATTGTACCTGCTGGGAGCTCGCAATATGTGGATACGTTGCCGGGGATCTTAAATGCTCGTTTACAGGGGTCATTGTCAACACCAACTAAGATTTAGGGTGTTAAGTCGAAATTTTGTAAAAGTATCTTTAAACCTCTCTTAAACAGGTAAAAAATATATTATGTGCAAATTATTTTACGATTTTTATGTTTTTAAACGATTAATCGTTAACCTCTCATAGGTCATTCAATAATTGGTACTGCATCACCTATATTGGGTTGCACAAATTGTAACTCTAGAAGCCCTCTGATCGAGTGCCTTTGTAATCCAATACGGGACATCCTGATCAGTTTACCACAGGGGCTGCATTGTGAAATCGTGCATGTGTTTGCGTAAACTAAACAAAGGGGAATTTAAACATTTTCTAAAGAAAAAATATATTTCAATACCAAAAAAAACTCAATCGTATATCTGAATGGGGGGGCTGGAATAAGTTTTTTTATGTGAACACCGCACAAGAAGCCCACCTGCCTGAAGCCAGTGCGACTACGGGATCCCTATGTTGTGAATCAAGTGGAAAGAAGAAGGGGTTGGGGTCGAGGAAGGTTGAAAAGTAATCAATAAGTTTTTTTAAAGAAAGACAAACATTCCCGGGTTACATATAACCTGACAGTATTTGAAAAACTCTCACTGCCATCATGATAATCGGAAGATGTTGCTTGTGCAATGATGAATTGTGCAACTAACGACGCCCGGATGGGAATTCGACGTGTTTGTCCACTCAGCTACTGACCGTTCAAAGTATCTGGCTATTAAGATCTTGTTTTCTGAGTTATAAGTCCGAGAATGCCAAGTCGAAAATTCGTTAGGTAGATTCACGGATAGTTGCGAAAAGATAGTAAGGAAATCTCAAAATATTTTATTAACCCTCTCCAACATGGGAGGATACCCCAACTCATGTGGATTCCAAGTAGACGAGCCACTCTCCAGCCTACTGCTGACCAAGGAGAAGTATGGTATTCTCAGGGAACGAGTATCCCGAAAAACAAACCTTATCATTTTTAGAAGAAACAAAATATCTAGGGCACATCATCACCAGCAAGCCAATGGATGACGACGACATGAACAGGCAAAGGCAAGCACTCAGTGTGAAATCAAACATGCTCGGTAGAACATTTCGGCTCTGTAGTCCACCATTGAAAAGGACACTCTTCCTGGCGTTCTGTACTACCCTGTACACGGGCGAGCTCTGGACCAATTTCAAGAAGAGTAGCATGGAAAGGCTTCAGGTTCAGTACAACAACGCCTTCCGCATAATGTTCAGTGTTCCCAGGCACTGCAGCTCTTCCAGTATGTTCACCGAGGGGCGAGTTCCTGGATTTGCAGTCCTTATGAGAACCAGGACAGCTGGAATGAGGAAAAGGATCAACGACTCTAGAAATGACCTTATGATGGAATCCCGAAATCTAGCATAGAAGCTCATTGGAGTAAAATATTGTCCCCATCAATCTTAACGCCGCCCGGATGAACTCCCTCTTAATGGCTTTCTATAGAGATGAGACCTAATATCCTTCATTAACAATTTTTACATTTTCTTATTTTTTTTTGAATTTATTTTTTTTCTTTACTATTGTGTTTATATGTAATGTATTACAACTTTATTTTAAGTATATATTATTATCAATTATGGAATGTATTGCATTGCACTACTCCTGCATACCTTCTGGAATAAAGCTTTTATTATTTTTATCAAAGCCGACTGGCACACTCCCTCGAAATGAACACAAAATGAGCTTATCCCGGGCACACAGACACGCCCACAAAACGCTTCTATTGGTTTACCTCTTCAGTGGTTAAAAAGAAAAGATGGTTTTAACTCGAACACTGCAAAACTCTTTCACCGCGCCGTTGCCATTTTACTACTAAATAAACGCTACTCCGCAACACAATAATCCACAAGTCGGAGCAAAGTAGGTAGAGGAGGCTTTGTATTGTTAGGCAACCGAAGGTAGTACCTACCTAGCCAGCCCGAGTTGCAGAAGAACCCGAAGCCAGACATTTCCACTGAGTCATCGGTGAATTTATACATAATACCTCGCTACAGCGGCCTACCTACGGCAAAAGCTAAGAAATCATTGGGCGATTGGCAATGATTGAGTCTTACAAAAAAAGGGTAAGTTGTTTAAAAGTCAATGCCAAAAGCCTTATAAACTGTACGGCTAAAATTTTAAATGCATAGACGTATTAGAAACGAAGGCTATGCGCCCAAAAATATTTTTATAGTATACTATCTATATTATTGATTATTGAAAGAATTTTAACAACTTTCAAATAATATGAAAATAGAAAAAGACAAAGTAAACAAAAATATTGCGTTGTGATCGAGACTCTATCCGAGAGCAGCGAATTAACTAACTTTTTCATTATTCGCTGTCACTTAAAACGATACCATACTTATCGAATACTATTAATATTCCAACCTGAATTTGTCATTTTTTCATTATTTGAGACCCGTTTTCATAATTGTTAGCAAAGTTATTTCCGAACACAATCAAAGATTGTTATTATTCTTCCAATAAATGAATACACCTCAAATATTGATATCTTTTATATGAATTTGCCAAAATTTAAAAGACTTTTAAACGAAATATTCACTTATCATTAATGTATTGGAACTATTATTAATTATTATTTTTTGTATTTTTATTTTTTTTTGCTATTCATTTCTCAAAACGTTTTACTCTATTATTTCATGTATATCCTTTTTAAACTGTACTCATGCACTTACTTATGTTATATTACTATGTAAAATCCCATCAGGGCGTTAATAATAATAAATAAATAAATAAATAAATAATGAATATTTTTTGTTTTATATATTTTTTCATACTTGCTTTAAAAACTTGTTTGTAAAATCAAATATGTACCAATTTACTGTCCCATGATGAGTTTAGTTGATAACTCATAGGAGTGCAACTTCGTTGTATGTTTTATTTGAAAAAAAATTATTTTTAAATAAATAAAGTCACGGTGTTTGAAAGAGAGAGTACGAAAACAGCGTGCAATATAGTTGTGAATGATACTTAGAGCAAGTGGATGAGTTTGTGTATTTGTGAAGTATGCTAAAGAGAGATGGAAAGGATGATAAGGATATTGATAGAAGGGTGAATGCAGGAAACTCTATTAATAGAGGGCCGAACGCTGTTGGAGCACATAAAAAAAAATGACAAATCCAAAGAAGTGAATCTAGCAGTCCCCAATGGAGTGCTTATACCAACCCTGATGTATGGCAGTGAGGCATTTTACTGGCAGAGGAAATGTAAGTAGACTGAATGCTGTAGAAGTGAGATCCCTGTGGCGTATGTGCGAAAAAACCATGTATGACCGCGTTAAACATGCGGATATCCGGAAAAAATGCAAAGCTGATGTGAGCGTAATGTATAGGATGAAGAAAGGTACGCTTAGATGATTTGAGCATGTAGAGCGGATGAACGAAGAAAGAAGTGTGAAAAGAATATATGACGAGAAAGTTAATGGAAGAAGAGTCGGAGGAAGGCACGCCACGATCAGGCGAATCGAATACTCGATTCGAGCCATGTCAAGAGTTAAAGCAACAGAAGAGTATGAATGTGAATAAAGCAAGGAGTGTGTGCCATCCTCTCTGCCTACTCCTGCAGTAAGCGGCGTGATGTTTAGATAGTTTGTTAATTTTAGTTTTAAATATTGTATTATTTCTATGTGCAGGTACGTTTTTTTACTAGGTAAGACATGGAAATTCGAAGGCGTGAATAAAAACTCCTAATTAATTAATAGGTCAAATGGGTAGGAACGCCCATATATTAGATTGTATTCGTGTTGTTTTCTTGACTCCCACAGTATCGGCAGGCTTCAATCTTTTTAAGATTTGCATATTAAACCATACACTTACAAATCGCTCTGGCAAAGTGTTAAGATGAAAGAAAAAAAAACTTAAGAAAGACTTACGTAGAGCGGAACGAAATATTGAATTTCTTACAAAAGATATCAACGCTAGGATAAGACAGAAACTCTTGCATGACGTGTTGTTCGTGGCCTGTTCAAAAGAAAAGGTGAATTTTGAATTTTTGCGGGCTGTGTACATTCGACTATCGATTTTTTGTTGTTATGTTGGTACACATATGTTTATCATATGTTAGCATTATCAACCATTTTGTATTAGTGGTTTGTTTTTGACAGCTGGAAAGGTTGGTCACGTTTTTGTGTGTTCCTCGATTTTTTTACTTTTGAAAAAAATGTATTAAGTAAGAGCACACAAAAACGTGACTAACCTTTCAATTTGTCAAAAACAAACCACTAATCCAAAATGGCTGATAATGCTAACATATGAAAAACATATGTGTACCAACATAACAACAACAAAAAATCGATAATCGAATGAACACAGGCCGCGAAAATTCAAAATCCACCTTTTCTTTTGAACAGGCCTCGTATATATATTTATTATGAAATTCAAGTCGTAGCAAAATGAAAAAAATTAAATCTAAGATAGAAAATATATTTTTTACTGAATAATCAAAAAAATGTTTCGTCATTTCAGAAGGTTATGTAAACACTCACTTAACACCGGGCATAGTAATACTAACACTAGAGAGCAGAGTTTTTTTCCATGAATTGTTTCACTTGGCGGCCTCCGTGGTCGACTGGTTAAAACGCTCGACGACGAATCCAGAGAACATGGGTTTCAATCTTGGCATGCAAAACTAATTTTTATTTAATTATTATGTGTTACTTCACAATTAATTAATACCTAGAAAACAATACATAGTATAAAAGTGGCACTATCCACAGTGGTAGATAATCCAAGTATCGTCCTGATGAAAGACCACCATTCAGAATCGTAACTGTTGTGTGGCTGAAGGTTGTGGTGAGAGGAAGGAAATAGGGAAGAGGAAGATTGAGAAGTACCTAGGTATTCATAGCTGGTCACCAAATACGACTAAAGCCATTTCAAGCAACGTTTCGATTACTATAGAGAGCCTACTATTGATTTGTATTAGTTTACCCACAAATTTATTTATTTTTGGCTTTGCCTATGTGGGATTTTCTGTTATGTCTATGAAGTTTTTTTTATTATTTTGATATTTCTTTTCTTCATCCTTTATAATGTTTTTTTTTTCTTTACTTAATGTTTGTATTTTTGTAATCTTTCTTTTTTATTTTTTCAAAAAATGTAACAAAAAAAATAATTCTAAGTGGTCTTTCACCAGGGTGATACTTAAAGTATCTACCACTCCACAACGTGTCGCAAATATACTTTATTTTATACGAATTAAGTGCGAAATAACACACAACAATTGGATTTTTTATTTGAACCCGCGACCTCTGAATTCGTAGTCGAGTGTCTTAACCGCTCGACCACGGAGGCCGTGTACACTGGCCGGTAGTTAAGTATTTATTGTCGCTCCAGCGAGTGGGCCGCTCCTACGCAGGGTCTTTTAAGGACCGCGATCGAAACGAGAAACACCGGCTGCCCTCCGATATACTGCAGCCTTAAATATTGACACTGTGACAGGAGGAAGAAACTGCGGCAAGTGAAATTCTGCTTACTTTTTAAAGTCAAGCAAAAAAAAATTTCATGCAATTTCTAGCCATTTGAGCAAAAAACATTTTTTTTAAATCACGTTTGGTAGAACGCTTTTGAAATAAAATTTAAAAAAAAAACATATCTCAAGCTTACGTAGTAACTACAAGGAACAAACGACTTATTAGGGTCACTTTCTTTGGTTGAATTCCGCTAAACTTCTATAATAAAGAGTTGTATAATATTTTCAAAATAAAATGAGCTAACTAACAAACCGTCACGCCATTTCTCCGCAGAGGTAGGCAGAACACGTCTAGCTTCCTTCACATTCATACAACGCCACATAATGGTATTATAGACAGCCCTGATTTACTTAGCTTAATTACCTTCTATGTACCTAACAGATCCACTCGATCCAAAATTATTTTTTAATGTAACAATAATATCAGGACTGAGTCATTTAAATACTACCTTAAATGTACCTAGATTGCATGCAGTGAGTAATTCTATCGCTGAAATAGTAGATATATTCAACTGCACTGAATCTAGTTACAAGAAGGCTATAATAGCATACCTCTTTCAAAAATACTACTGTTAATTTGCATTATAATATTTCTATCAATTTAATTATGTTTTTGGGTGCTAATCATTGTTATTTTTTATGTCAATATTATTTTATGTTTTATATCATATTTTATGTAAAAGCTCATGAGGGCGTATATAATTAAATAAATAAATAAATATATACTATTCTGTTTATCCGCCTTTTGACATGGCCCGACTCGAGTATTTGATTCTCTTTGTCGAGCTACGTCTTCTTTGGGCGTCCCTGACTTATTCTATTCACTTTCGCGTCATATATTCTTATCATACTTCTTTCTTAGTGCATCCGCTCTACATACCCAAACCATCTAAGCGTCTCTTTCTTAATCCTATACATTACGCTTACATAAACCTTGCATACTTTCCGGATATCCACATTTTTAACACGAGCATACATGGTTTTATCGTACATAAGCCTGAAGAATTTCATTTCTATGGCATTCAGTCTACTTTCATCCTTCCTCTGCCAATTCTACGCCTCACTACCATAAATACATACCATACCATACATACCCGGTTGGTATAAGCACTACATTGTGGACTGCAAGCTTCGCTTCTTTGGACATTTTTTGATTTATTTGTGATTAGTCCTACATTATTGGTGTTTCCTTCACTAAGCCTTATTTCAAAATCCTCATCAGCCTTTCCATCTATCGTTCACTCGTATACTAACCGGTCAAATATATTTCATCAAACGCACTCAAGCTGGTGCGTCAGCGCAAGTTATTTTGTCCTTTGCGCACATTTGCATCAAAGATTTCATTCCCCTGCGACAAAACCCACATTTAAATCCACTGCAAAACCAGAATTTGAGCAGTGTCTCTATTTAAGGTTTGGTGTGGTCTATTTTGGTCACACACAATTAAAATATGTAACAGCTATTTGCACTGCACATAGATATCAAACGTTTTATTACTGTGCTTTCAAACCTTGGAGTAACGATATAAGAAGGTATAGATAAATATGTTTTACCTCTCTTAGAGTATATAGAGTGGTATCTATCAAAGGCAGTGTAGTCAGTTTTTAATGATTTTTACCTGACTCGGCGGACCTGGGCGTGGCTAAGACTAAGGCTAATCCTTATACATCCATTCATAGCACATATCGACATAATGTTTTTGTTTATTCGTATAACCACATTTTCACAGTATTGTTATCAACAAAAATATAGCATATAACCTAAAAAACCGTTAATTTGTGTCAAGTTTAGTGGCATAGTAAAAAATGTGGGTGGAGTCCCGCGTGGACCCAGTAGCCCAAGATCATTGTGACAGTACATAGAAGCGGTGTATTATATTTGTTGTCTCTTTCTCTCTTATGGTGTACGACGTAAAAACCCAGAGAAAGTGATTTATCGCAAGTGTGTATAGGTTGGGTAAAAATAATTAGCTCTCTCTCCATACATTGTAACTCCAAGGTTTTACCTAACCTATTCAAACTTGCGATAAATCACTTTCTCCGGGTTTTTACGTCGCAAACCGTGAGAGAGAAAGAGATAAGACAAGTTCTCAAATAATAAAGCACCACCATTAGGTATGTAAGCATGTTCTCCGTCTCTCACGTCTCCAGCGACTCCGCCCACTACGTTTTGATAGACGACATAACTGGGCATAACTCAACGATTTTTAGGTTACATGCTATATTTTTGTTTATAAAAATACTGTGAAAAAGTGTTTATATAAATAAACACAAAAATTATGTCGACATGTGATATGAATGGATGTATAAATACCTTAGTCCTAGTACTAGTCCGCTCAGGTTCAGCCGAGTCAGGCAAAAATATGACTACATAAACGCACCCTCCTGTATATTAGTGCCAAACCTACGATTTAGTCGTTGCTATAATGTTGTTAGTATTACAGTCGATTTAGACCGGTCGGTGGCTGTGCGGACAAACGCGTCGGATTCCCACCCGGGCGTCGTGGGTTCAATTCCTCTGTTGGCGATGTCTTCCATAATTGCACAAGCAACATCTTCCGCTTATTATGATGGAAGTAGGAGTTTTTCAAATACTGTCAGGTTATTCGTAACCCGGGAATGTTAGACTTTCAAATTTCTTTTTTAAAAACAAAAATAATGATAATAAATTGAAAAATTTCAACCAGTAGGTATGACCAACATACATGAGCTTTTGTCTAAACAGACAAAAACATTTAAAATTTTGCACTCAAGTTCTCGCCTCTAGGTGACATGCATGGTTTGCCGTAATACTCGAGTGCCGCTATGGCGGCAAGAAAATAAAGTCCTATTTCTCAATGTTTTTAATATGTTGTTTTTTTTTTACTTTTCAATGATAATATTACCAGAATCATATTAGCACAACGACATACTGATAAATTGCGGAATTCGATCGAGAAGCGAGTAATAAGTCTTTAAAATTTGATCAAAAAACTCTCGAATGCAAAGGGTTAAATTAATAATACATAACCGGGGGTGAACTGGTCGTATTAAGAGTTTACACTAATTTTTATGAAAAGCACGATATTGAAACAATAAAATGTGTAAATCAAAATATAAAATTTACTTGACCGTTGACCGACAGTACAAAAATATTAGGTGAAAATATAATTTACCATTTGCGACCCTCATAGGCCAAAATGTTCATATGTATTGCTAGCCGCTTACCGCGAACGGAATAATACCTTTACTTAAAGCAACCTAACCTAACCCAACCGTCTGGAGCCAGATGGACTATGGCATTCCAAATTAAAGGGTTTTGAGGAGAAGCAGATAGGAAGAGGAAGAGTAAGGTTGGAAAGTACCTGGCTATTTGAATCTGATCACCAAATACGGCTAAAGCCATTTTAAGCTATTTTTCGATTTTGTATTACTTAGAGTGTCTATACTCAGTGATACCGAGGAATCTTCCTTTGTAACTTCTTCCCTTAGATTATCATGTGGGTTAACTCAATGACGTTACATTAATATAGACACGTTGTAGCGCTCTCAAAGTGGCAAGCAATAATCACGCTAGTTGGTGTGATCGGTGTTTAAGCCGATTTAGTACTAAACGGTCACGCGTCGCTTGAGGTCGTTTCAAGAAAGTATGGAACGCGTTGCGAACTTCGGATCTGTTTCGTTCATACACATATATTCTATGAATATCTATCTTTGTCATACATGACCGATATTTGAATGATGAATTTACTGGTAACGTGAGTGTTTTGCTTGGTCTATATATGTAACGTCATTGGGTAAACTTGGATTTTTCGTACATTGACAACGGCTGTCCCGGTCACAAACTTATAGTATTCCTAATCCTAAATAATGTCAATTTTCATCTCCAACATCATCTTCGAGTCAAGTAAACACTCATTATCACTGAACAAATAATCCCTAGAATTATGATATCACCAATTTACAGGAGACCTTTCTATTCTTAGGCCCCAGAACGGCCTACAAAATCGGTTATCTGCTCAAAAAAGATTTTATCACTTTTTCTAGAAAGTAATTAAGTAAATCAAAATTGAGCTCACTTCAGGCACAGACATGCCCACAACACACTTCCATTGGTTTTTCACTTCAGTGCATTAAATAATATTAAAATCTCTTGAGAATAGGACCAGCGTGACTAACCCAGTCATCAACCTCTTCGACATTCCCTTTTCACAAAATACTCAAAAATCATACAGTCAAAAGAGTGTGACTTCACAAGAAAATCCCGATATCTGCCTCATTTATTCGTTTATCCCGCTCAAAGGTTCATCCCTTTTTGACTGGGGCCAAGGTGCTTAGTTTGAGATCGACAATTGCTAGTCAAAACTTCTGTGACCCTGGGAGGTTCTGGGACCGTTGTGATTTGTGCTTTACTTCGCTTGACCGGAAATTCTCACAGAATAAAAAAACGTAAGTCATTATTCGTATTTTCACCGGTGAAGGCATGCAGGTATTCTAAGATGTCTTATTATTATTTGTTACGCTCTGAAAATTCTCTGAAAGTTCTGTTGTCAGTACAGATACCCTTGACAGCTATGAATGTAGATTTAATCGATTTTTAGCGCAACCTAAACCGCATGTCTATAATACATGGGCGTTTTTTTTTAAATTTAAAATTAAGAAAACTTTAATATAATATGTTATAAGAAACGAAAAATCAAAAATAAAATAAAAAAACAGCAATTGAATTGAATGTGAAATAAGAAATATTTATTTAATAAAATTTGTTTGCCCACGTCGGGATTTGAGCCCGCGACCTGTGAAGTCGTAGTCGAGCATCTTAACCACTCGACCGCGGATGCTGTCATCACAGCGGCACAATTTAAATGACGTTACTATCAAACGAATTCAAAAAATAAGAGATTGAAAAATTATTTCATTCTACGAAATGAACAGATTTCATATCGCTGTAAAATTACGCGCGAGAAATCTTTGAATAATCACAAACAATTTCATAACGATAAGCAATTTTCAGTATAATTCAGTTCATATTGATTTAAAAATTTAAAAATGTTATATGTCACGATAAGATAATAATTTATTTATTAAATTCCTTGTTCATGACAAACTTCTAAATTTAATGCACATACGAAGAAATCAGATTTTATTTTTACAAAATAAATATAAATTAAAGTATTATATAGATACGCAAGACAAGAAAATTAAAACAATTTACAAAAAAGAAAATAAAAAAAAATCAGAATTTCAAAACGATCCATAATGAGAAGCCAGCCTGGAGGTATTTATGACGTCATTAAGCCCTTCGTCTGCTAAACACCATCAAACAACATGGCCGAAGTCTCCCTCTCTTCCCACAGGACGGGGTCTTGTTTACTGATATCAATGACGTCCTCCATGGCAGAACAGTGAACTCTTTGGCTTCAGACCCAGAGGTTACGGGTTTCATTAAAATAATATACTGCTTATTATTAGAACCACGTTCCGAAATGATAGACAAATTAACTAAATAATCATCACGCCGTTTCGCCGCAGGGGTAGGCAGAGAGGAAGGACCGCCATACAAGTCTGTCTTGGAACACACTCCTTTCTTCATTTACATTTATATATCGTCTCATACATACTCTTCTGTTATTCTGACTTTGACATGGCCCGACTCAAGTATTTGATTCGCTTGATCGTGTCATGTCTTCCTCGGGCGTCCCCGACTTCTTCTTCCATTCAATGTTGCGTCATGTGTTCCTTATACCCCTTTCTTCGTAAATGCACTCTACATGCGCAAACCATACAAGCGTCCTATCCTTAATTCTATTCATCACGCTTACGACAGACTAGCATTCTTTCCGAATATCCACATTTTTAACACGGACATACCATACATGGTTTTACCGCACACAGGCCTCAGGGATCTCATTTCTACAGCATTCAGTCTACAGTGAATGGCAGATAGTTCTGGTAAAATAACGTTTAGAATCGAAAAGATACTAATATCTGCGAAGCACAAAGAAACAAAAAATTTGGAATTATCTTTTTTACAGTGAATACCAGTCCCTGCTAAGTCAACTAGTCAACTGCTCCCAACCTTCTAAAGCCAGTGAGACTAAGGCATCCCCAATTTATGTTGTGAGGCTGAAGGTAGTGCGGGTGAGGAAAGAGGTTGTGAAGTACCTAGCTAATTAGATCGGGTCACCAAACACGGCTTAAGCCATTTCAAGCAACGATTCGATTCTGAGTGGTGGTATTTCACAAGAGCGATACTTGGAGTATCCACCACTCTGGAACGTACCGCAAACGTACAATATATTATTCAATTTGAATTTCATGTGTTTCGGCACATATTAATTAAATTAAATTTATTCGCCCACGCAACCTCTGGATTCGTGGCCGAGCGTCATACCACTTGACCACGGAGGCCGTCAGTATATCTGTTGACCCAAAACAGATTTAATTATATACAAATAAACTTTCCTTTAAAATACTATTACATTAAAGGTCTGTCCTAAACAGACATGTTCATACGAAAGTCTTCAGACAATTTCCTTTTCATCCCAGGTGGCCACTAAGCTTATGAACCAGTATGAGCCATTGGGATTATGACATTCCCAATCAAGGATATTTTCCGAGGCTGAAGAAAGAGGGGGAGGAGGTAAGAGGGAAAGTCCCAACTGCTCCCGACTGTCCGGAACCAGTAGGACTATGGCATCCCCAACTATGGAATGGCTGGAAGGCTGAAGAGAGTGGCGAAGGTAAGGAGATGGGGAAGAGGAAGGTTAACTACTTGGATATTCAGATCTGATCACCAAACACAGTTAAAGCCATTTCATGCAACGTTTCGACTCCGAATGATAGTATTTCACAAGGCCGGTACTCAGATATCTACCGCTCTGAGTAAATCATTAAATTGTTTAAATTTACCACTATTTGAATTAAGGGTCAGCACCCAAAAATAAACACTTTTTGGCTTTATAATACAAGCAATACTACAAATGATTTATCTCTTTATTCAATTCGGGTAGTTAGAAAAATGTTTGAGGTTTCTAGTTAATACAATTCTTAATTATCTTTATTGATTTTTTTTTTTTTTGTTATGAATTTCTGTTTATTTTTATTTTTCTTTAATATTATTATTGTGTGTATTACAACTTTTATGTTAATATTATTATTGCCAAGTATTAATATCAATTATGGAAGGTATTGCATTGCACTACTCCTGCATACCTTCTGGAATAAAACTTTATTGTTATTATTATTAAACAATATATTTTTTTAAATTCTATATGAAATGCATACTGGAATTTCAGGTAAAACGTTCAAAAATGCGTTCGATGGTTTTCAAACTGTACCTTTAACATACATTTCAGCGTGTGTTTTCATAAAATTTAAAATATTACAGTTGAAAATTTTCGTTCACTGGAAACTTTGGACATTTTTTTAACTACTCATGTAGAATTTACAGATAAATCATTTGTAGTATTGCTTGTATTAGAAAGCTACAAAGTAACGTTTAGCGCCAATGTTGAGTGCTGAGGCTTAATGTAATTGTTTAACTGCTTGTCCCGTTCTTTTACACAAAGTTAATAGTGAGTTTTAAATTTAGACCCGCGATGGAAGCGTTCCCCCAAAGAGCCCACAGTAATCTTTCGCCTTTATCATTAGCGGCATTTTTACCAACAAAAGATAATTTAAACAAGTCCTGACTCACGCACTATCAAATACAGCCATACCTGTGGTGTTAGCACCGATAGCACATCGACACCTTATCTTAAATTGATAAGGCAACTGATACTATCGGAAACTGAGTAAATACCTGACTTGAGCAAATCGAACGTATTAAATATTGCGGAAAAGCATAAACGTAAATAACAATATTGAGCACATGCACAGTCCGGTGGGTAGGACGCTATACTAGCAGTCGGTAAGGTCGAATTAGAAACTCACAGCGGGCACAGACGCCGGACACCGTCTAAAATTAAATACGTTTTAGTGTTTTCAAAAATACATAGAACTGATGCAATTTAGGTATATGTTAGCTGTGGAGAATACTTATTGAACGTGAATCAGTCAAATGGAAAAAAAAAATTTAGTCAAATGGAAAATAAATAAATTATGAGAACTTTGAAAAAAGTAAAATAATATATCGTCACCGGAAAGGCACAAGGGCTGAAGCGCAATTTTAGGAAGTACACCAGAGCACTTTATTTATTTATTTAACCCTCGATCTATGGAGTCATAGTCGAGCGTCCTAACAACTCGACTTCGTAGGCCGTATGAGCTGGGCAACCAAAGGCCCTTGGGGTTTTTAATCCAGCTAAGATCTTTTCCCTAAGAAAACACTAATGTAAAATTAAACTCAGTCAATTAAATAAAACCATCAGGTGGTGATAGTAATAAGGCCTAATGAGCCGCAGTACTAGTTAGATAGACATTATGGGGGGTATTTGAATAAGCCCCAGCTAGTTAGTAGAGGATTGCGAAAGAATCCATAAAATCAAAAAAAAAAAAAGCAACCAAAGGGTCAGAGGGAAGGGGAAGGTAAAGGTTAAGGGTTTCGCGCCCTATAATTATTTCTATTTTGGGCATTAAAATCAAGATTTCATTATTCTTTATATTAACATTTTAGCATATATACTCGTACACAGACTACGTTTTGAATTAGTAACGGGTCATCTATTGCAGGAATGTTAAATCTGCGAGTGAATCTAATTTAAATTCAATGAATAACATTTAAAATTAGAATTCTATTGTTTTCTCACTGTTCTCTTATTTTATTTTATATTGTGTTCTACCTCGGTCTGTAAGAGTATTTATTTCCACACACTACGTATTTGTTTAGTTTAATTTTGTACCCTGATGATGTTTATGCTAAGCGAAACCGGTTGATAATAAAAAATAAAATAAAATCTGTGGTTTTATACAAATACATAAATTCATTTTCATTAAATATGTCAAACCACAAAGTGATTGCTCTCTACGAAAATATAATTTAAATTCATTCGGATATTTTACATTCCGGTCGGGATGAAGGATCGTGGACAGTTTATTCACAAAAATCGATCATTATACATGATTACAAGTATGAAATGAAACCTGAAATAAGATTTGTGGATTGAAATTTTTCAAATTGCCATAATAGAAACGCACGCAAATTGTCTTGCGGTAATTGTCAGTAGGTAAACAGTACTGCCCTTGGAGCAAGAATATATATGGAGAGATAGCTAAATATTTTTACCCAACCTATACAAATTTGCGATAAATCACTTTCTCCGGGTTTTCACGTTGTATACCATGAGAGAGAAAGAGACAAGAAAAGTCTTCACATAATATCGCAGCACTTCTAAGTAGGAAAGAATGTTCTCCGTCCGCGCTAACTTCACATCATCGAGTCGTATAACTTACGTCAACGGATTTTGAGATTATTTCTTATATTTGTGTTGATTCAAAAACTAGCAGTGGTTATACAAATAAATCAAACATGATGGTTATATGTGCTATGCGTAAATATTCAAATAATACCAAACAAAGATTATAAAACATCACTTTTCAGAGGTATTTCGACAGTTTTAAATATTTTTGACCGAACTTAAGAATTTTCACATTTTTAATGATATAAAGGCATAAAATCAACAAAAATCTTTCATCATTATTTAGGCAAACCTTTTGTTATTAGTGTTTGGGTGATATTTTGACTTTATAAACAATTTTAATGGTGTATTAATATTGTTTTGTTCAATGTGTTCAAATGTGTTTATTAAAAATGTCCGAATTCTGTGTGGGCGGTAACTAATAGGCTATTCGACATCCTTCAATATATATTTGTCTCTTTCTATCGAGTCAGTATAAAGTCAACAATACTGACTACACTGTTTCGCAAAGATATCACTCCAAGGTACTGCCAACATGAACCGACTGACCCTGGGTTTTATCTGCATATTATATATATACTTAGTGCAAAACGAAAATGTATGTTTTTATTAGTACGAAGCGTTATCAAAGCAATAATACAAATAAAATTAAGACGCACATAAACACTTTCAATTGGGTGAATTGATAAAGATTTTATCTTATCGCAGTGAGTCATTACATTATTTTTTAAATTCAAGTTTATCACTGATAGTCACATACTTATATGTTCTGATAAGTAACTAACTAACCACCATGCCGTTTCCCCGCAGTTGTAGGCAGAGGATGGACCGCCATACAACTCTTTCTTGGAACACACTCCTTGCTTCATTCAGATTCATACATCGTCTCATTCATATTCTTCTGTTATCCCAACTCTTGACATTCCCCGACTCAAGTATCTGATTCACTTGATCGTGCCATGTCTTCTTCGGATGCCCCCGACTTATTCTACCACTTACTTTTAGGGCAGAACTATAATTGAGGTAGCTGCTTAAAAAAATACGACGCCTCAATAACGTGCGGCCCGAAGCTACCCTCGTATTTTTTGTGGATACTGCACAATAGTACCAACTGCTCCCAAACGTCGGGAGCCAGAGAGACTATGGCATCCCCAATCGGGGTATGTTGTGAGGCTGAAGGTAGTAAGAAGGGGAAGGAGAAGGGAAAGATTTAGAAGTACCTGGCTGTTCAGATCTGGTCACAACACGGCGAAAGCCATTTCAAGCACCGTTTCAATTCCGAATGGTGGTCTTTCACCAGAGCGATACTTGGGAGTATCTACCACTCTGGAACGTGCCGCAAATATACTATACATTATTTTACATGAATTAAATGTATTATGAACACATATTAGTTAAATAAAATGTATTTCCGCACGCGGGGTTTGAGCCCGCAACCTCTGGATTCGTTGTCGAGCGTCCTACTACTCGACCACGGAGGCCGTCAATGCAATGTGTTCCCATAGCAAAAAAAATCATTAATTTCCAATTTCAACAACCAATAAAAATCACAATTCGAAAGAGCACGGAGCCCACACAATTGACCCGGCGCTATGTACGCCAACTGGACGAAATAGTCTACCCAACCATATACGCAAAGAGCCCGATAGAAGCCTCGCATACAGAAAGCGAGCATGTCGCAAGGCGCCATTCGACAATAATAGAAGAGCCTCTAACGGTAAACCACTCCAGCCAATGCAGCGAAGGTATGCCGCGCGGATTCACTGGAAACCGAATGTCATCGCGGCACATCTCGTCCGGAATTCCCTTGGACCAGGGGTCGGCAGATGCGGCTCTCCGAACATAAACTCCAATTTCACCTCATCTCGAGCAGCCTTATAACTTATGAGTTGATGAAATCTTGAAGTAACAATATATGGAGGGAGAGCTAATTATTTTTACCCAACCTACACAAACTTGCGATAAATCACTTTCTACGGGCTTTTACGTCGTATACCATGAGAGAGAAAGAGACAACAAATTTCATAGACCGCTTCTATATACTGTAGGGATGATCTTAAGGTCCTGGTTCACGGAGGGACTCCGCCCATATTTTTATTATGCCACTAAACTTGACACAACTAAACGGTTTTTTAGGTCATATGCTATATTTTTGTTGATAATGCTGTGAAAAAGTTACTATACGAATAAACAAAAACATTATTTTATTTATTTATTTATTTATTTATTTTTATACGCCCTCATAGGCTTTTACATAACATAGGTATAAAATAAAATAACAGTGACATAAAAAATAACAATGACATAAAAAATAACAATGCGCCCAAAAACATTTGGTGCGACGATTTGATTACGCCCAAGAAAATTAACACTAGTATTTAAGAAAGAGGTATGTTATTATAGCCTTCTTATAACTAGATTCAGTGCAGTTGAATATATCTACTATTTCAGCGATAGAATTACTCACTGCATGCAATCTAGGTACAAGCGAGTATTTAAATGACTCAGTCCTGATATTGTTGTTACATTTAAAAAGAATTTTGGATCGAGTGGATCTGTTAGGTACATAGAAGGTAATTAAGCTAAGTAAATCAGGGCTGTCTATAATACCATTAACAATTTTAAAAATAAAAGTCAAGTCGGAAACAAGCCTCCTGTCTGAAAGTTTTAGTAATTTTAATTCTTTCATTAAATAATTATAATTTATGGTTTCAATAGGTAGACCGAGTTTATAGTTGATGTATCTTAGAAATTTATGTTGCAATTTTTCAATGGAATCAGAGTGGATTTTAAAGTGAGGGGACCAGACAGAAGAATTATATTCGACTTGACTTCGAACTAGTGAAGAGTACAGGATTTTCAATGTAGAAATATTTTTAAATTCATTGGCATTTCGAAGAATAAAGCCTAGCAATTTTAAACCTTTACTTGTTATTATATTGATATGTGAGAGAAAATTTAATTTAGAATCGAAAGTAATGCCGAGATCATTAATTTCATTGACAGATGTAAGGGAAATATTATCAATTTTATAATCATAGTCGAGAGGGTGAGTAATTCTAAAAAAATCTGATTGACTGACATTTACTAATATTTAAAAAAGTTTACACCAATCATGTAACTTATTTAAGTTAACTTGAATGTGAGAACAATCATCTGTGGTTTTTATGAGTTTGAAGAGTTTCAGATCATCTGCGAAAAGCAGCACATGCACATCGTTATCAAATACATTAATTATGTCATTTACAAAGAGCAGAAAAAGTAATGGGCCTAAATGTGAACCTTGGGGTACACCACTTGTTTCTATAAATTTATAAGATAGTTTAGAGTTATTTCTTACTTGAAGAATTCTATTGGTTAGGTAGCTTTTTATCCATTCTAACAAATTACCTTCTATACCGAGTTTGCGAAGTTTGTTAAGTAGGATTTTATGGTTAACCTTGTCAAATGCTTTTTAACAAAGTCCGTATATATTGAATCTACTTGGGTTTTATCATTAAGTGCACTTGATATGAATTCTTCGTATAGTGAAAGATTTGTTAAACTGGATCTGCCCGGCATAAAGCCATGTTGATTAGGTGAAATGATTTTATTGAGGTGTATAGAGATTCTATCTAATATTAATTTTTCAAATAATTTGGGGATTATTGAGAGCATACAAATAGGTCGATAATTAGTGACATCGTGAATATTGCCCTTTTTAAATAATGGTGTTAAATAACTTATTTTCCATAGATCTGGGAAACAGCCGGTCATCAGTGAGTGGTTAAATAATTGACAAAGTGGCTTGGCTAGTACTGACACACAGTTAACAAGAAAAATTGGATTCACTTTGTCGGGTCCAGCATTTTTTTTAATGTCAAGTGACTTAATTTTACGCGAAACATCAGAAACGTTAAAATGTATAGCAGGAATGTGGACTGATTCGTTTGGATGAAAGGGTGGAATACGATCGTATGGGATGTCCTTTTCGTAAACACTTTTAAAAAAGTCGGCAAACAAATTAGCAGTTTCAGTAGTATCACTGCTTCTTATTCCCTCGAATTGCATGGATGTTGGTATGGATGGTTTTGTTTTTTCTTAGCGAGTTAATGTGTTTGAAAAAGTGTTTGATATCTGAAGGAATAGACTGTTCTGTATTATGTATGTGAGTTTGATATAATTTTTTGGAGAGAGTTTTGCATTCAGTTCTGTAATTGTGAAATATTTTGTAGTCTGAGATTAATTTGCTGTTCTTGTAATTTTTATGCCAGATTTTTTTATTTACTATAAGTTGTTTTAAATCTTTGTTAAACCATTTTGGAAATTTCGATAGTATGAGTTGAGTTGAGGGTACAAATTTATCGATAGCCGTGTTAATGATGGAGTAAAAGGAATCTAAATTATGGTTAACATTATTGTTAGAGTCTATAAATGACCAATCTGCACTTTCTAAATATTTTAATATCAGTGGATAGTCTGCTTTGGCAAAATTATATGAATAGGATGGAACAATTTCGGGTTGAGTGTTAGGGTCAAGGTTCGCAATGGTAATAATTAAGGGAGGATGATGAGAATCGATAGGCAGAAGTGGATCAATTGATTTACATAATTTTACAGAAGAATCACTACTAAATACGAGGTCTAACAATTGGTGATTAGGATTAAATACATTATTGATTTGTTTAAGATTTAAAAAGTTGACATATTGATAACTTCACGAGCATTAGCAGAGATATTAAGTTGGTTATTCGAATGACTATGGGTGAGCCAGTCAATATTAGGTATATTATAGTCCCCGATAAGCAGCAGTCTGGCTTCAGGATATTTTAGTTTGAGAGCTTCAACGTCTTCAGTGTGGTTTTCGTAGATTTTTTGAAGGTGATCCAGGTGGAATGTAAACACAACCAATAATTACTTTTCCTAGGCTAGTCTTGATTTGAACGAACAGCTGTTCAACATTTTTATGGATGCATTTAAGTCTAGACGATGATATTGATTTAGAAACAGATATTAAAACACCACCACCTCTAGATTTGGTACTGGTAATAGTACTTCTATCGTGGCGATAGGTGATATGAGAAGTGAAGCCTAATTCTTCTGTGTCAACAGACGAGTCCAACCAAGTTTCAGTAAGGACATAAATATGACACGGGTGGAATAGAAGCGCTCTTCTTAGTTCATCAAGTTTGGTGCGGCAGCCTCTGATGTTTTGGTAATAAACTAAAATGGGTTTCAGTTTTTGGATTTGTATTAACAATTACTGGTTTATTATTTATGTATTTAATCGTTAGTCCTGATTCACCGTCTTGAATTCTTTTGTCCAGGTTTATTCTAAGGTTGGCCAGATAGTTTCTTTTGGGCTGGTGTTTGATCGGAGTAAATTTTAAGCCTGGGTACTGAGTTATGTTGTTCTTATTTTTTAAAATATCGATAGCTTGTGTGGAATTGTCTAAAATGACTTTAAGGGGTCGGGGTTTATCTGTTTTCTTGATCCCCAATCGAAAAGCGGTAATAGTGGCTTGATTTATAGCCGGATTTAGAGCTGCTAGTGTGGCTGATATTTTCGACGTATCTTCAGTCATTGTATCAACATGAGTACTGGCTGAGCTTTCCGGGAAGTTGAATATTATAACATTTTTAGATCTTTTTTTCCTCTCCTCTAGCTCATCTGCAGCTTCACATGTTGATATAGTTGTAGAGTCTTGTGGTGGCTTCGATTCCAATAGTTTGGATGAAATCATGTATTCGTATGACTTTACCTGACCCTCAAGAATGCCAACATTCACACTAACGTCCAACATGGTGCCGGAGAGGTTGGAGAGTTTGGTAAGTAGTTTAGCCATCTGGTCTTTAGTTAGCTTTAGTGCAGGATCCGTAATAGTATTATGTAATGCATTGATTTCAACCTTGGCCTTGTTAATATTTGATAGTGCGTCGGTTACACTCATTTTACAGGATAATTTTTTTTTTTTTTAATTGTGACAGATGAAGGCGAGGTGACAACCCTGTTTTAAATTGTCAATGCGATGTCCGTTCCGTTAACACACTTCAATGTTGTAGTAGTGAGCAGCAGTTTGCTGGGCGCTTAGGTGTGGGTGTGAGTGGCGACTCTGTTGACAATAATGTTGTGGTTTTTGGTATAATAACAAAGAATTACCGGTTGTTTGGCTGGCACTGCATCTAATTACTTTTAAAGTCACTTGAGATGTAAGTTAAGTTTAAAGAATCAGTACAAAAAGTTCGAAAATCGATGTTTACAGTTTTATTTTAAGGAACGAAAAATTTACGTGCTCTCTCTATGTCACTGTGGTATTGTTGTGTGTGTATTATGTCGATATGTGATGTGAATGGATGTATAAATACCGTAGCCTTAGTCTTAGCCACGCCCAGGTGCGCCGAGTCATGTTAAAATCATCAAAAATAAGTCCAAAACTGACTTCACTGCCTTGGATAGATACTACTCTACCAACTCTATGGATGAGATAGACCCGCCGAACGAACTTCGACTCGTACGATGTGCTCTCTACACTACATCTACAACATGCGAGTGGAAGCATTATAATGCTTTGAATATATGAATTAGCGTTGGGAAAAACTTCAATGTTTTGTGAATGCTTCACGAATTGCTAGTTCTTTAAAATGAACCCTTCGCAGTGAAGACTTCAATTGGATTCGAACTCGCAAAAAAGAGATTTGAATTTATCCGGTTATTTCTTCAGTTATTTTTGGAACTGGTTTCTCGCCAAAAAACACGTACTAGTCGGTAGAGATTTCAAATTGAAAAGAACTGGAACCGGTTCCTTGCTAAAATAAAAAAAAGTACTGGTCGGTAGGGATTTGAAGACGAAAAGAACTGGGGCTGGTTCCTCGCCGAAAAACACGTACTTGTCGAAAGTGAAAAGAACTGGAACTGGTTCCTCGCCAAAACAAAAGGTACAAGTCGAATTGAAAAGAACTGGAACCGGTTCCTCGCCAAAATAAAAATCGCGTTCCTTTTGATCGAAGTACTTTGAAGTCGGACTTCAATTGAAGTACTTGTAATGAAGTACTTCTTTATAGGCTTTGAAGTTCAACTTCACAACTGAACTGCTGCAAATTGAAGTAGTTCTTTGTAATCTAACTTCCATTGAAGTATTTGTTCAATGAAATGAAGTTAATGAAATGAATGAACGCTAAAATGAACTACCGACCTCAATTGAAGTATTCGTTCAATGAACAATGAATGAAGTAGGAACTGCTGCCAAAGTGGTAGTTCTTTCAAAGCGGTCACAACGCTAATATGAATGCAAGGGAAAGGAAACATCGCACAAACATTATTGGAAGAAGAAGAGTGCTTTGAAAATAAATGACAAGTTCTCACCGAAGATATAGAGGGAGGTGAATCACTTCATTACAAGAATTTAAGAAAAGAGCAGTTGTTTTGATGCGATTTATTTCAGCAGCGCATTAGGAAGAATGAAGAACAGCTTTGGTGAACGTTTTCAACAATCCATAGCAAATAAGGCTATACTTGCGTTCATCGTACGTCCTCTCAAAATAAATGTCAAAGAATTTAACGTAACATCTTTCAACGCAGATGCTGGTTTAGATGCAGTTAATAGATTTAAAAAGCAAGGAACTGAGCAACAAATTCACAGATCTGACCAGTTGCTTGGAAGAACTCGAAAGAGGGAAATATAATTTAATTCCTCAGCACAGGTGGACAGCTATAAAACAACTGCCTAAAATAGAAATAATAATATTTGGTACATGGAATAGTTTGCCAGACACATATAAGGAGTTAAAAAACTAGCTTTTGGTATTCTCACAATCTTTGGCTCTACATATACGAGTATAAGGGAACAAACATTCTCAACTACGAACCAAATAAAAAATAAACTTAGGGGCAGAATAACGGGTGAAAATTTACAATCATGTATTCAATTAAAAATAAGTATCAAATATCATAGACATAAAATACAAGACACGTCTTATGCATACAAATCTTACGAAAAATGTAGCACAACTAGTAACGTCTTGTATTCAGTTTCGCCCGCTTATGAAAAGGATAGCCATTCCAAGAATATGTGTGTACGGATGAGATAGCTATATGAACGTCCCACGCTACTGTTATAATCGAGTATCGCGCCACTAGCCGTGGTTGTCTTTCACACACTTATGTATTTCTGCATTCGCTATCTCACACCGTTTTCAAGTTGCTAAAAACCTTGTCTGTCGAACGAATGTTTGTGTGATACTAAACGCAGGAAATCTCAGGTATGTCTCGCGAACTCGGTTTAGTGCATTCACGCACGTTGTTTCAGTAACGTATCTACATTTATTAATTCACCTAAATCAAATATGCCAGAAATAGTAAAGCTATCAAAAGCGATGCATGGACACCATTCTAATTGTTTTTTTTTTTAATAAAACATCTCTAACTCTTTTTTCTCCTAAAAATTCATAACCTATACATATGTATATTACACGTATGTGGCTCTCTTGAACCTTTGTTACCCTGTTTCCATGATAATTTGGCTCTTCTCACTTGACAAACTGCCGACCCCTGCCTTAGACCAATATCGCCAAGCCCGGCAAGTCTGGACACAAGCCTCCGCCTTCGTTCATAGAACCCGGATGTGGCAGAGAGAGACACACAGCGGCGAGAAGAACACAGTACAACATCGACGTCGATATTGTACCTAGATAATATTTACATTAAAATTTTACACCTGACATCTTACGGTGAAAACTGTAAGCTAGATTTTGCTTGCATACATTTTTCCGCTTGAAAATTTCCCTAGCGATAAATTATTGAACTAAACAGAAATCTGCTTTACCGATATACAAGTTGTTATGCAGATTTCTAAAAGTTTATTCGAGAATAAGGTAATTGTTTCGGATTGAATAGTGTACAAAAAATTTTAATATTTTTATTTATTTATTAAGGTATACGTATCTATATATAAAATAAGTTATAATTATTGCAAAAATATATATTTTTATAATCACTAGGAAAATTATTGGATTCATTTAACGCCTCTATGAGAAAATATCAGAACTATTTTTTTTAATCTATCTGTTCTGTTTTACCATATTCTTATTCCAAGGTTTTACCATAGAACTTGGTCAAGTTTTTACTAAGGATGGTTGATATTGGTGTCACTGCGGTTCCAGTTACCGGTTATTTATCTAGTTATTTTTGGAACCGGTTCCTGGTCCCAGTTTATTATTCATTTTTAAGCCATGTTTATGTTATCAAGAAAGGGTTCCTACGTTTTATTTTATTTCATGGGGAGGGGGGATGGCCACCGATATTTTGAGAACGAAAAGAACCGGTTCCTCGTTTCTCGCTAAATACTTTATTTTATGCGGAAGAAACCACTGGAACCGAATCCTTGTTTCTTAAAACCGAAGAGAACTGCAACCGCACTCTTGCAACGAAAAGCATTAAGAGGATATTCGCCTTTTATATTTGCCAAAAAACAATTCCTCAAATAAATAATATCAACGGTTTTAGTGACAGCCTTGGAACCGGTTCCTTGTAACCGGGACAGAAATATCGACCATCTCTAGTTTTTACCGACCCGTCAATTTGTTTGTGCACAACTGACCACTACAAAGTTTAGTATTTTTATACTTCTGAATAAATCAGATCTTTATCGTTTTAAGATTCTTATAGTCACAGCCAAAAGTAAAATGTTGATTTTTTTTGCTTTGTGGCTACCTCATTTCTTTAAAAAAAAAACAGTCCGTAAATTCAGGTTAAATGTCAAATTGACTAATACAAAAATACAAAAATCAACCAAACGTAGTAAAATAACTAACTAACCATAAATAATTTCCGTGATTTTTCACGGTCAATAGCAATTTATTAATATATTTTTTAAATATATTTAAAAAGCAACGAGTTATAGTTCAATGTCTAGAATGAAAAATGTCTTTATTAGAAAACATTTATTGTTATCAAAGAAAATAAACGAAACGCATTTTTTTTTAATTTAACTACGCATCGTGCCATTTTAGAGGTAGGCAGATAAAATGGATCGTCAGAAAACTATGTATTTGCGCACAGTCCTTGCATCATTCACATTCATACATCGTCTCGTACATACTCGTCTGCTATTCTGACTCTTGACGTGGCTCGACTCAAATATTTGATAAACTTGATCGTGCTTTGTCTTCCTCGTACACCCTCGACTTTTTCTACCATTTATTTTCACTTCATAAATTCTTCTTGCACTACTTTCTTCATACATCTAATCTACATGTCTAAACGAACTAACTGTCTCTTTCTTAACCGTATTCATTATGATTGTATTTTATCAAGATCTCCACATTTTTGACACGGTCATGTCATACATGGTTTTATCGCACATATGCTTCAGAGATCTCATTTCTACAGCATTTAGTCTACTTTCATCCTTCCTCAGCCAGTTCCACGCTTCACTGCCATATATCAGGGTTGGTATCAGCACTTCACTGTGGACTGTTGGCCTTGCTTTTTTGGTCAGTTTTTTTTTATCAACAACAACCGTGTTCAGTCCTCCATTATTTTAGGTACTATTTCATTTTATAACATTGTTTTTTTAAGGACTTAAGCATAAATATTTTTTTAAATATGCAAAAAAAAACGTATGTTGTATTTTACGACAGCGACCGATTCGAATTGCAACAATAAGATAAAAATATTTGAAGTTTGATTTTGTGTTGACTTATGGAAACAAACACTCAAAACCATGTTGACACAATCCAAAAAAGTTCACTTTGGTAAGACAATGCAACGAATTTCGCACATTTCAGAAAATAAAAAAATTAAACAATAGAACATACAAAAATGTGTCATGCCTGAGCGCGTAGACACGAAAATTAAGCTACGTACTGGATTCTAGAAGGAAAAAAACTAATAATTATTTATTGAAAACCTATTCTTTCTTACCCCCAAAAGTTTGGCAATATAGTGTAATGGTTATTTTCAAATTTTATTTCAAAGATTTGTTTATTTTTAAAATAATTCCAGTGTTATAATAGCTTCACACAGGAGGTTCTGAAGGAAATCATATCCTTCATGACTTGTGTCACCTTTGGGGATGCTGTGTGGAAGATATTTTGAGGAAAGTTTAAATACTCGTATGTTCGTGATAACTGTAAAGAATAGGTAAGTTAATTACAATAAAATGATTTGAATTCTCAAAAAGCACTGTTTTATTCATAGAAATATTTTAACAACGAACTCGTTTTAAAAAAAAATATATATATATAGTGAATACCGCACAAAAAACCCAACTGCACCCAACCGTCTAGGACCAGTGGGACTATGGCATCCCCAATTGGAGTATGTTGTGAGGCTAAAAGTAGTGAAGAGGGGAAGGAGATAGGGAAGAGGAATTTCGAGAAGTACCTGGCTATTCAGATCTGTTCACCAAACACCTAACCTAATCCAACCGTATAGGGCCAGTGAGACTATGGCATCCTAATATGGTACCCTAATTGGGGTACGTTGTGAGGCTGAAGGTAGTGTAGAGGGGAATAAGATGGGGAAGAAAAGGAAGGTTGAGAAGTATTTGGCTATTCAGATCTCGTCACCAAACCCCTATGTTGTGAGGCTGAAGGTAGTGAAAAGAGGGAGAAGATAGGGAAGAGGAAGGTTGGAAAGTACGTGGCTATTCAGATCTGGTCGCCAAACACGGCTAAAGCCATTTCAAGTAACGTTTCGATTCTAAATGGTGGTCTTTCACCAGGGTGATGCTAAGAATATCTACCACGCTGAAACGTGCTACAAATTATTAGAGCACGCCGGGTTTGAACCCGCGAGCTATGGATTCGTAGTCGAACATCTTATCACTCGACCACGGAGGCCGTCAAACCTCGATCATGCCCCTCTCTCCTATAAATAGACAGATTTGATAAATTGTCCATCCGTTAGTAAGTTCCTCATTTGGGCGCCTTGAAAGTTAAACGTGTCAAGCTGTATGCTTATGAATAAGGATATTGAAATAATATGTGGAAAATGTCAATCAAAAATAGAGCGAGTCGAACAAGAGGGCTATTAAATTACTGCGCTGAACAGAAAATTCCTAGAAGTGTAACATATCGATTTGAACGAAAATGAATGACGCCAATTAACATAACGATACCCCTCATCTCCTAGACCCCAGACAGGCCAATGAAATTAATAATCTGTAAAATAATTTCGATATTTGAAAAATGTTCAATCCTTGTAGCAGGTAAACAGGTAGTCAGGTCGGTTGACTTTATACTGACTCGATATAAAAAGACAAAGATATGTCAAAGGATGTTATATAGTCTATTAGTTACCGCCCACATGGAATTCGGACGTTTTTAATAAACATATTTGAACACATTAAACAATATCAATACACCATTAAAATGATTTATAAAGTCAAAATATCACACAAACACTAATAATAAAAGGTTTACCTAAATAATAATAGAGCTTTTTGTTTATTTTATGTTTTTATATTATTAAAAATGTGAAAATTCTAAAGTTCGGTCAAAAATATTTAAAACCGTCGAAATACTTCTAAAAAGTGATGTTTTATAATCTTTTGTGGTCTAAATTGAATATTCACGCATAGCGCATATCACCATGTTTGATTTATTTGTATACCCACTGCAAGTTTTTTTGATAATAATAATAATAATAATCTTTATTTAATTATAGTTTACAGTAATAACGACAAAAAAGGATAAACATAATATAAGGTTGTGTAAAGGTGTATGTACAATGATGAATATATTTGAACTAGAGATCGATACATTGGAAACATAATGTATATAATAAACACAGTGATCAAAAAGAAGTATAGACTAGTCTGCGTATTCGCCTTAGAGTAGATCATTATCATTATTCGTATTTGCTTAAATACATATTTATATTGTATTTATATTTTTTTATATTTATATTTATTATATTTATTTATTTATAATAGGTTTTAACCGATGTTCTCACTTACGTGACAAACACTCAGTTAGTGTACAATTTCAAAAACAAAATAACATATATAAGACATATAAATAATGAATTAAAACTAAGAATTACGACTGTTGACTTGCATCTAAGACTTAAGAACTAGGAATCTATAACTAACATTACATTTATAAAATACCCATATGTGTTTATTATTGCTCATACTATCAATAATAAAGTTTAAATACATATAAACTTCGTTTTCGTATATTTGTATACAGTTATTACTTGTTTTCTCGTAATCTGCCTCACTAGGCAAGCCTGTGTTGAGGCAGTAATTTTTGCCGATTGATTTGGTTACTTCAAATTAAATTAATCTATGGGTAATGTTATTTAAAAGTGTGAATTTAATATTAATATAGAAATAGTAACATAAAATTGTACATATATGAATAAGTAATTATTTGTTCTGTGATTGGTTTATTCAATGATTTCGAATTAGGGTGATTGCACCGGTAAATGCTCTGTCTTTGCTATTAATCCAAATTTATTAATCTACACAAATATAGGAAATAACCTCAAAATCCGTTCACGTAAGTTATATGACTCGATGATGTGAAATTAGCGCGGACGAAGAACATTCTTTCATACTTAGAAGTGCTGCGATATTATGTGAAGACTTTTCTTGTCTCTTTCTCTCTCATGGTATACAACGTAAAAACCCGGAGAAAGTGATTTATCGCAAATTTGTATTGGTTGGGTAAAGAATTTAGCTCACTCTCCATGTATATTCTTAATAATCAATCTCACCCTTGTCATTATGAAATTGACCATAATTCTGGCACACAGACACGCCTACAACACACTTCTATGGCTTTATCTCTTGGGTGGATTACTCTGGATGTGGTCAAATTTCACAAATTATTTCGTGCCAAGTTGAACGTGGATACGTATTATAATATCATTATGTTTTTTTTTTTTTATCTAGCGTAGAAACCTTCGAAAATAATTGATCAGGCATATTAGGCTAGGATGGAAACGAATGCTTTATTCAATCTCCAGTTGCACAATTATCCACTCGCAGGTAGCGATAAGTGATATTACATACATGCAGTGATAATCGTGATTAAATACAGGCCCGGATTTAATATTCTTACCTAATTTATGTGCATGAGACAATGTATGAGCGGGGATGAAGCAAGGAATGAATGTCTAGATAGAGTTATGGAGCGGTTTATTCTCTCTGCTTACTCCTGCGAGTAAAAGGAGTGGTGGTCAGTTAGTTAGGTGGGTTACAACATGATAGTTTATTGCACAATAATTATAAAATAATTTAAATTTTGTCACTGTGTTTTGACATATCGATTGCTGTATTTGGAGCACAGTGTGAATGATGTTGTTCTACCGGTATTTCAATAAAAAATGCTCCAAGAAACTTGCGCCATTGATCCCTTCTGCACACATTTTTAAGCTGGTAACATTCGCTACATGAGAACAGGTCGCTTCTACGACTCGCTCTTGCGTTCAACAGCTCGGCTACGGAATGATTTTCCGGCCACTGTGTTTCCTCCTTCCTACAACGAGGTTCTCTTTAAGACATTTCACTTCTTCCTTTCTTCAGAAAAGACCCTCCACAGAACATCGCCAAAAATGACATAGACCCAAAAGGTAATTATTTCCCTCGAGGCCTCATGTGTGGAGTTCAAATATATACGAGGCCTGTTCAAAAGAAAAGGTGAATTTTGAATTTTCGTGGGCTGTGTACACATATGTGTTGGTACAAATATGTTTATCATATGTTAGCATTATCAGCCATTTTCGATTAGTGGTTTGTTTTTGACAACTGGAAAGGTTAGTCACGTTTTTGTGTGTTCTTCGATTTTTTTACTTTTGAAAAAAATGGATCAAACCTGCCCCGATTGGGGACGCCATAGTATCACAGCCTCTAGACGGTCGGAAGCAGTTGGGACTCTTGTGCGATATTCACCATTAAGAAAAAAAAGGCCAGCTTCTTTGTGTCATATGGTTTTCCGGGCCTGCAGCGAGCACATGATTACTTTAAAAATAAATAGTATAATACATTTTTTCCGCTAATCACCGCGTTTCACAACAGCCCATGATCAGAGAAAATGGTTTATGCCCAAGTCTCATACGCCCAGCCAGACGTGCTATGATATTTTTATGTATTTCCCAGCCGTAGTCGAACAAAAAGTAAAAGTGCATAGCTCGCTCAGCCGAGATCACGAAGTCTAATGAAATTTTGGTGGGAACGTGACTCCAACAAGGTAAAACACTCAGGTTAAAGTGTTTCAAACTTTCGTCACTTTTGACACCGTCGCAATTTAACGATTAACGCCATTTTGTTTTATTTACATTTGAACGGTATCTGTTAAACGCAGATTTTCGGTACGTTTCAGCTTTTGAAAGTGTTAGAATCAACCTTAAAGTAACGATATATGGAGGGAGAGCTAATTATTTTTACCCAACCTACACAAACTTGCGATAAATCACTTTCTCCGGGTTTTTACGTCGTACACCATGAGAGAGAAAGAGACAAAGAAATTTCATAGACCGCTTCTATATACCGTAAGGATGATCTTAAGGTCCTGGTTCACGGCGGGACTCCGCCCACATTTTTATTATGCCACTAAACTTGACACAACTAAACGGTTTCTTAGGTTATATGCTATATTTTATTTTATAAAAATACTGTGAAAAAGTGGCTATACGAATAAACAAAAACATTATGTCGATATGTGATATGAATGGATGTATAAATACCGTGGCCTTGGTCTTAGCCACGCCCAGGTGCGCCGAGTCAGTTTAAAATCAACAAAAACAAGTCAAAACTCAACTTCACTGCCTTGGATAGATACTACTCTACCAACTCTATGGAATCAACTGAAATGCATAACAACACGACCGTTAAACATTTACGTTGAGGTGTTTCAAACTTTCGTCACATTTGACACCGTCGCAATTTAACGGTTAACGCTATTTTGACGTATTTACAATTCGACGGTATCTGTTAAACGCCAATTTTCGGTCCGATTCAGTTTTTTAACATATCAGAATCAACTGAAATGAATTACAACACGACTGTTGAACATTTATGTTGAGGTGTTTCAAACTTTCGTCACATTTACGTCACAATTTAACGTTTAACGTCATTTTGATTTATTTAAAATTGGACGGTATTTGTTAAACGCCAATTTTCAGTCCGATTCAGTTTTTGAACATGTTAGAATCAACTGAAATGCGTAACAACAAGACCGTTACACATTTAGGTTGAGGTGTTTCAAACTTTCGTCACTTTTGACACCGTCGCAATTTAACGGTTAACGCCATTTTGACGTATTTACAATTCGACGGTATCTGTTAAACGCCAATTTTCGGTCCGATTCAGTTTTTTAACATATCAGAATCAACTGAAATGAATTACAACACGACTGTTGAACATTTATGTTGAGGTGTTTCAAACTTTCGTCACATTTACGTCACAATTTAACGTTTAACGTCATTTTGATTTATTTAAAATTGGACGGTATTTGTTAAACGCCAATTTTCAGTCCGATTCAGTTTTTGAACATGTTAGAATCAACTGAAATGCGTAACAACAAGACCGTTACACATTTAGGTTGAGGTGTTTCAAACTTTCGTCACTTTTGACACCGTCGCAATTTAACGGTTAACGCCATTTTGACGTATTTACAATTCGACGGTATCTGTTGAACGCCAATTTTCGGTCCGATTCAGTTTTTTAACATATCAGAATCAACTGAAATGAATTACAACACGACTGTTGAACATTTATGTTGAGGTGTTTCAAACTTTCGTCACATTTACGTCACAATTTAACGTTTAACGTCATTTTGATTTATTTAAAATTGGACGGTATCTGTTGAACGCCAATTTTCAGTCCGATTCAGTTTTTGAACATGTTAGAATCAACTGAAATGCGTAACAACAAGACCGTTACACATTTAGGTAGAGGTGTTCCAAACTTTCGTCACATTTGACACCGTCGCAATTTAAAGTTTAACGCCATTTTGTTTAATTTATATTCGGACGATATCTGTAAAACGCCAATTTTAGGTCTGCTTCAGCTTTTGTAAAAATGTGATCAGCTGAAATGCACAATAACACGACTATTAAAAATTTAGGTTGAGGTGTTTCAAATTTTCGTCACATTAACGTTACAATTTAACGATTAACGCCATTTTTTAACTTTTGTACGGCTTACGTTAAACGCCAATTCTCGGTCCATTCCGGCTTTTGAACAATTTACAATCAACTGAAATGCACAACAACACGACCAACATTTGTCACATTTGAGAAATCACAATTTAACGATTAACGCCATTTTATACAAACTTTTGCACGGTTTCCGTTAAACGCCAATTTTCGGTCCGTTCAGCTTTTGTACAAATTTTGATCAGTCAACGATTAACGTCATTTTTTCAGTTTTTATATTTGGACAGTTTCCGTTGTACGCCGATTTTCAGTAGGTTTCAGCTTTTACACAAATTGTGATCAGCGAAAGACGTTCTTTAGCGGCTGATTAAAAGTAGGTAGTTGATAGTGAATGAAAAATTGAAGTAAATTTAATTGGTTGAGAAAAATATCTTTGATGTATATTTCAAGTCAATTTTAAGTAAAAAATCTTTAAAAACATTTTTTTCAATTAGTAAAAATCAGGTATCAAGATTGAAATTAAAACAAGTTTGAGATTAGTGTTATCGGGTGCGCTATTTATGATTAGATGTTATTTTGAAACGGTATTTTGACACAAATTGACCTAATCTCTAACAATCAGAAAAATATATCATTTAGGTATGATGTAGTTTTTGTCATGAAATTTTTGGTAGTAGTCTAAATGATTTTTGTCATTCTTTACGACTCTACCAAAACTTTGACTGGACCATGGCTTGAATTTTCTCTCTTATGTTTATTTTGTCCTATTTTTGTCATCCCTTCATTTATTATTGTGTGTGTGTTATTCCTTCTCTGTTGCTCTTTTTTCCATTTCGTGTTTTGTAGGTATTTTTTGTAATGGAACTTTAGTCCGTTAATTTATTAATAAATAAATAAATGTAATCTGGATTAAAGTCTTAGAAAAATCCATCATACTGTGGTAACCATTAATTGACAAATTTAATGTCATATCGTCGCTGGAAAGGCAAAAGGGCTTTAGAAAAATAAGTTAAATATGCAGTTTTTATCACTTTTTTTTCTCTATCGAAAGCTCTGACTGTCGTTTGATTCTGAATACTTTGTGGCTTTTTAGCCATTTAAAACGACGGTAAATATAAATAAATTTGACAGCCTCCATGATCGAGTGGTAAGACGCTCGAATACGAATCTAAAGGTCGCGGGTTCAAACCCGGCGTGCGCCAATTACTTATATATAATAAATATGTGTCATAACACATTTGATTCATATAAAAATAATAAAAAGTATATTTGCAGCACGTTCCAGAGTGGTAGATACTCTAAGTATCGCCCTGGTGAAAGACCACCACTCAGAATCGAAACGTTGCTTGAAATGGCTTTAGCCGTGTTTGGTGACCAGATCTGAATAGCCAGGTACTTCCCAACCTTCCTCTTCCCAATCTCCTTCCCTTCCCCACTACCTTCAGCATCACAACATACCCTATTTGGGGATGCCATAGTCTCACTGGCTCTAGACGGTTGGGAGCAGTTGAGACTCTTGTGCGGTATTCATATAAAAAAAATAAAAAAAAAAAAAAAAATATATATATATATATATATTTGGAAGAAGGTTTGACTCAAGCGACACAAGTTTGTAGTTTTTTTAGCTTTTTATCGCTTCAGTTAACTCAGTGAGAGCATTGTTATTTGAGACAACTTTTTTTTTTCAAAATCCAACCAGGTACTGAAGACTTAAATTTGAATGAATTTTGTAAAACAAAGAACACTTTTAAGTGCTCTAGTGAAAACTTCCCGAAATGGCGCTTCAGCCCTTTTGCCTTTCCGGCGACGATACAATGTATCAATATGTGAATTCCTCATCCAAGTATTGTCTAAAATTATATTACAGGTCTAAAATTTAAAAAATATGAAATTCCTTATGGTGGAAAGATTATGAAAAGAGAAAGAAATGTATAATTGTTTTTTTGTTATCAAAAGCAAAACTTCCTGAACCTTTATATTCCCAATCTCCTTCTCCTCCCCGTTTCTTTCAGCCACAAAATCCCCTAATTCGGGACGCCATAGTCCCACTGTCTCCGGGCAGTTGGGACTTTTTGCGGTAATCACATAAAAATAAAATTTAAAAACTATTTCTCTAAAGAATGCTAATGTTGTGGCATCAACTGCTTAATGCCATCGACTCACCATTCCTAGTCAGGGAAAGTGTTCACACAATAACAAAAAAAAAAACCAAACAAAAACGGTAATTATAGTACCTACTTTGCAGCATTTGCACACGTGATCAAAACAAAAACAAAAATACGAAACACATCAGAAAGGTACGCGGCAAAATAATTACTGGTAGAAAAAGAAGCACGTGAGATAGTTCTAAAGCAGAGCTCAAGAGTGGTAAGACGCTCGACTACGTCCAGAGGACGCGGGTTCAACCCCGGCGTACGCAAATAAATTTTATTGAATTAATATGTGTCATAACACATTAAACTCAAATAAAATAATATTTAGTAAATTTGCGGCACGTTCCAGAGTGATAGATACCTAGAGGCCTATTAAAAAAAAAAGGTGAACTTTAAATTTTCGCGGGCTGTGTACATTCGATTATCGATTTTTTTTGTTTTGTTATGTTGGTACATATATGTTTATCATATGTTAGCATTATCAGCCATTATGAATTAGTGGTTTGTTTTTGAAAACTAGAAAGGTTAGTCACGTTTTTGTGTGTTCTTCGATTTTTTACTTTTGAAAAAAATGAATCAAAGAATATGTATTGAATTTTGCGTTAAAAATGGAATTAAGTGCTCCAACGCACTTAAAATGTTGACTGTGGCATTTGGCGAGTCCATTTTGTCTCAAAAAAGTGTTTATAAGTGGTACGAGCGCTTTACAGAAGGCCGAGAAGATGTTAATGACGATGAGCGTCCTTGAGTTGTGGAAAAACAAATCATGGATTTTATTCTTTGATCCATTTTTTTCAAAAGTAAAAAATCGAAGAACACACAAAAACGTGACTAACCTTTCCAGTTGTCAAAAACAAACCACTAATCCAAAATGGCTGATAATGCTAACATATGATAAACCTTTGTCCATACTGATGAGCTACTAAATACTATCAAATACGAAATAGTATCAAGCAATAGTCAAGCATTGATGGAAAGGTCTGGATATATTATTTCAACTGCTTAAATATTTATTTGTTAGTTGGCAACTGCCTCGAATGATCGCCGCGCGGTGTCTGGACGAAGTTAGATTCTCTCGTACCTAAATACTTTTTTTTCAAGAGCGCCAAATTTTTTAAAAAATAATGTGAAAGTTAATGAAAGAAGTAGTCGGGGACGCCCGAGGAATACATGGCACAATTGAGTGAGCCAAATGCTTGAGTGGGGCCATGTGAAGAGTCAGAATAACAGAAGAGTGTGAAGGAAGCAAGGAGTGTGTGAAAATACAGAGTTGTAGGGCAGTCCGTCCTCTCTGCCTGCCCCTGCGGAAAACGGCGTTATGGTTAGTTAGTTACCCAAAATTAAAACTGCTCCAGGTACCATTTGACACAGGGTCGAGGGTGTTCCGGTGCAGACGATGATGCCCATCCTCTGATAAGAGCGGAGCACGAAAAAGCAAAAGAATAATAAAGAACAAGCTGGCAAAAAAAAACTTACATTTCAATGCAGACTCATTTAAGCGTATCGTGTAAGGTTGGATTGGGTTCCATACGTAATGAGAATTAAGCAATCAGTCGAACAATTAAAGTGGATTCAGGAATTAATTACAAGTATCCGCCTTCATATAAAGCTTCGTCCTTGACGAGACATCTGTTTGATGCAAACTTCCGATGTTACTGACTTTTGATTTATCTCATCTCTCGGAGGCTCTCTTTCCGTTTGAGACAATGGACCTTAAACTTTCAATGGCATGTAATATCGGCTGTCATGTTTCACAATACCGAACAAACTAACCGTCACGCCGCTTCTCCGCAGAGGTAGGCAGATATGAGGGACCGCCAAAAACTCTGTCTTGGCACAACTTCTTCATGATATTTGGATAATTTATATAGCGCCGTTTTTGTGAAACATCACCTCAAGGGCGTTGTACAAATCTTAATTCCTAGGCTCTATCTTATTACTTACTAAAAAATATAATCCATAGCATATTTATCTTTCTATGTGCGCAAAGAAGAACGGAATGAGTCAATAAACGCAATGTTCAGGAGAGCCAAAACGTAATTTGGTAATTTCGTTTTTTGTATGTAATCATGTCATATGTTACATGTCTTTTTTCGAAAAATAATAGCGACTTATTTTATTTTCTGACTCATTTAATTCTGCATAGTTAACTCAAAACTTGTTTTTTTTTATTCATTCCGTTATTCCTTGCGCACACAGAGTTATTTATACTATGTATAGAGATTTAATAAATGTACAATGTATAGTTTCTAGTTTATGATAATTACCTCCCCAATTGCAAAAGTTCTCGTGCTTAGGGAGGAAGCATTATCATGGATTTCTTGAAATTATTTTTTTATGATTAAAAATGGTTATTATATGAAAATAATAAATTCTAGACTATTTTTGTGAAAAGCGTATTTTGAGTTTTTTTTTTTAATATTTCATAGTTGTTTTCGTCTATTATGTCATTAGGAAGTTTGCTGAATATCTTAATTGCTGAGTAGGAATAGTTATGTTGTGCTGTTGTTGTATTGAAGCATACTTACCTGGCAGATCACTTTGGATAATCCTTGCTTCGAAGATCCTTGCTTCAATCACATTCATACATCGTCCAATACATACTTTTCTGTTATCCTGGCGTGCCATGTCTTCATCGGAGGTCCCCGACTTTTTCTACCATTTACTTTTGGGTCCAAGTTCTCCTTACACTCCTTTCTTCGTTCATCCGTTTTAGGCATATTTTTCTTAATCTTATTAATTACGCTAACAGCAGCCTTGCATTCTGTCCGTATCTCCAAATAACACGGTCATTAAGGGTTTTACCACAAATACGCTTCAGGGATCTCATTTCGGTATGTTCTCGGCAAATCGGTGGGACTACGGCATCACCGAGTGGGGTATGTTGTGAGGCCGATGGAGCGGGGAGGGGAAGGAGATGAGAAAAACGAAGGTTTAAATGTACCTGGCTATTACAATCTGGTAGCTAAACACTGCTAAAGTAATTTAAATCAACGTTTCGAAAATTAATGGTGGACATTCACCGAGTCGAAACCACCAATGAGAATATCTACCACTCTGGAAGGTGCCGCAAAAAATAAAGGTATCAATTTTGAAAGCGTTTTGAACCAGCGACCACTGGAACTGAAGCCGAGAATCTTTTCCACTCGACCACGAAGGTGGTCAAAATACTATTACTGGTTAGTTATACTCCTGAAACAACAAACTTTACGCATTTGATTTCCCGATCAAAGAAAGTTAACGACGGAGATCTGGTACCAAACCCGATTTCTAGTCATTCGATAATTAACGAGTACCTATTTATTATCAATAATTATTTAATTCGCTAGCCACATTATTATATAAATGCTGTCAACACTCGCAAATACGACCTCACGGCGTCTAGATAAATCCTGGTATACTCGTATATACTCTATGTATCGCCCTGGTGAAAGACCACCATTCTGACTCGAATCATTGCTTGAAATGGCTTTAACTGTGTTTGTTAACCAGATCTGAATAGCCAGGTACTTTCCAACCTTCTTCTTCCCGATCTCCTTCCCCTACCCACTAAATTCAGCCTCACAACATACCTCAATTGGTGATGACATAGTCTCACTGGCTCCAGACGGTTGGAAGCAGTTGAGACTCTTGTATGGTATTCTGTTTTTTTTTTTACATGTCTATTGTTATGAAGCACGATAAATTCGATCCGGTGCGATTTTGAATTTTTGCGCTAGTTAAAAAATCTATTTACTATGGTGTAATATTTTGTCTATTTGCCCCCCTGAAAAGCAAAAAAGTGTGGGCAAAACGACCAACGAACCCGGGCTAAAACGGCCAGGAGATTATTCAACGTAGGACCGCGAAACAGAGTGAATATTAGAGTTTTCACAGTAGACGCCGAATAGTGCAGTTAACATTTTTAGAGGCAATACAGTATTTACCGCCTATGGTGAAATAGCAAATTGAATTAAATATTGCGATGGATAACCGGAGTCGCTACGATCCCCGGCAGCCTCCATCGAGGAGCGAATTAGCGGGATTTCTCGGCTATCAGACTGGACAGGATTCTCAGCGCGCAGCATCCGCGCGTTTTCCAGTATCGGTGATAATTGAACAATTTAGTATAATAGTTTGTCTCTACGAGTACCCAATTCTAACGTTATCCACCAAGTTAATCAAGCTTTTCCTGGGCGTAGAATCAATATTTTCAAATATAATACAAGAGAGCATTTGCGAGTGTATTATTGTTATAATTCCATAAACCCTGCAAGTATGGGTCTCTTTTGTAACCCCCATTCTTAACAAAGAAGAAGGTCCTCTCTAAATCAAAATAAACGAATTTCAAACACGGAAAAAAATCCGTTCTACCGACTGAAGCTAACCGGGAGGGCATTTAAAAAGATAAGTGAATCCTTGGGACTCACGAGACCGTCGTTTTATATATTGTGCCTGTTTAAAAGTAGGCGGACACTACCGTATTTTAACATTGTGCTCTGATTAAATGGCACTCTCCCTGCTAAATAAAATACCACTTTAGTGTAATTATATGAATCGTAATATGCGTATTGATTGACGTTTGAAATGCCGGATTCCAGCAAGGTACAACTTCCCTCGTATCTTGCTGACTGTAATTTCGTAATACCTCACTTGTGTTTTACAAAATGATGTTTTTTTCAGTTACGCTATCTTCTCAGATAACGTATTTACGTATTTTTTCAAATCTTTAGTCAATGGCATAAGTGTTTTTTTGAAATAGCTACTTATATTTGGAGAATTGGTTTTATCTCCCTCATGTCACTAAAAATGTTTGATTAAGGAATGTGAAGATTTTTTTGTCGCTTTATTGTATTTTCGTGTGGCTGAATACATTTCCTTCCAAATAAAAATTAAATTGCATGAGGTTTTCCAGTAAATAAAAACAGTAATTTCACTTTGAAAATCATCTTTTTTTTCAGCCGTACTGACGTAAGTAAACATCAAATATGTATTACTCGACTTGTACAGAAATTAACGCAATTCAAAATATCTGTATGGATTGAATATATTGTTGAGAAGCGATTACGGTTTATTTAAATATTTTAATAACAGGTTTTAAAGGATAAAAACTCCTGAAAATATAGTAATTAATCCAGGCGTCGGGGGTTTGAACCCGGCGTGCGCAAATAACTTGCATTCAATCAATATGTGTCATAACACATTTAATTCACATAAAATAATATATAGTACATTAGCGACACGTTCCAGAGTGGTAGATGGTCTAAGTATCGCCCTGGTGAAAGACCACCATTCAGAATCGAAACGTTGCTTGAAATGGCTTTAGCCGTGCTTGGTGACCAGATCTGAATAGCCAGGTACTTCCCAACCTTCCTCTTACCCATCTCCTTCTCCTCCCCAGTACCTTTAATCTGACAACATACCCGGGCATAGTCTCACTGGCTCTAGGCGGTTGGGAGCAGTTGGTACTCTCGTGTGGTATTAATTATGAAAAAATAGAGATTATCACACTAGAGATTAAGTGAATAAATTTATAAAAATGCTTCTAAGTTTATATTTAATATCACATATTTACTTTAGTTGATTGTTATATTGGAGTCTATGAAGAATTGAATAATGAATTTAATTGAGTCATTTGATACCTAAGGTCATTCACAACATTATTCACTAGCCGTCGTATTGACACGAGGAACTGCATACATGGAAGAAAGTCGATTTAATTTTCAAGAACATCACGAAGACAAGACAGTCATGGACATAACATCGGAGTTACCCACGTGCGAAACGGTTTAGCCATAAAATTGTAATGACCGATGCTTTACTGCATCGAATACATTATTCATTTTAAAAATTGTAGTACCGTTATTTTAATGCCCGACTACTGTAGACGAAGCATGAATTGCGCAAGTTTATCGATAACATTAAAATATTAGCACTTTAAACTCGAATTATCGCTGTAATTTTATATGTAAACCACTTACGCTTTAATAAGTGTTGAAAAATAAGAAATAAAAAAATATTCCAAAAGGTATGCAGGAGTAGTGCAATTCAATACCTTCCATAATTGATAATAATACATAGAGATAAAAATAATAACATAAAAGTTGTAATACACACAATAATGAAAGTAAAGAAATATAAACATAAATTCAAAAGAAAAAAAAAGAAAAAATGTAATTGAAATATTAATGGAGGATATTAGGTGTCATTTCTGCAAAACGTCATTAAGAGGGAGTCCATCCTGACAGCGTTAAGATCTTGAAGTAACAATATATGGAGGGAGAGCTAATTATTTTTACCCAACCTACACAAACTTGCGATAAATTACTTTCTCCGGGCTTTTGCGTCGTACACCATGAGAGAGAAAGAGACAAAATATTTCATGGACCGCTTCTATATACTGTTAGGATGATCTTAAGGTCCGGTTTCAAGGCGGGACTCCGCCCACATTTTTTAGTATGCCACTAAACTTGACACAACTAAACGGTTTTTTAGGTTATATGCTATATTTTTGTTAATAAAAATACTGTGAAAAAGTGGCTATACGAATAAACAAAAACATTATGTCGACATGTGATATGAATGGATGTATAAATATCGTAGCCTTAGTTTTAGCCACGCCCAGGTGCGCCTAGTCATGTTAAAATCATCAAAAACAAGTTAAAAAACTGACTTCACTGCCTTGGATAGATACTACTCTACCAACTCTATGGTTAAGATTGATGGGGCCAATATTTTACTTTCCACGTGCTAAAAAGGGTACGGGTCCCGCTGTGGGATTCAAACTCGATCCATCCAAACGCTAGCTGAATAAGTATTATTATTTTTTTTTTTTAAAGACAAACATTCCCGGGTAAGGAATAACCTGACAATATTTGAAAAACTCCTACTGCCTAGTTGTTAATGCATGTTAAAAAAATCATTTGTACAAATAATTAAGTCCAAAGTTAATCACCTACCAAGTAAATACGACACTATTAAAACGCAACATTGCAATGTCTCACGTTGCAATGCAGAGTGTTAGATACTCTCAGTGAAGGACCACCATTCAGAATCAAGCGTTGCTTGAAATGGCTTTAGCCGCGTGTGGTGACCAGATCTGAATAGCCATGCACTTCCCAACTTTCGTCTTTCCTATATCCTTCCCCTCCTCACTGCCTTCAGCCTCGCAGCATACCCTAATTGAGGATGCCATAGTTTCACTGGCTCCAGACATTATGACAAATTCAATTCATATAAAATAATATGTACACAACACGTTCCAGAATGGTAGATACTCTAAGTATCGCCCTGGTGAAAAACCATCATTTAGAATCGAAACGATGCTTAATAGAAATGGCGTTAACCGTTTGTGACCAGATCTGAATAGCCAGGTACTTCCCAATCTTCCTCTTCCCTATTTCCTTCCCATCCGCACTACCTTCAGCCCTACAACATACCCAATTGAGGTTACCATAGTCCCACTAGGTCCAGACGGTTAAGAGCAGTTATATATATATAGTATATTTACGGTACGTTTTATAATGGTATCGCCCTGCTACAAGACCACCATTCAGAATCGAAACGTTACTTGAAATGGCTTTAGCCGTGTTTGGTGACCAGATCTGAATAGCCAGGTACTTACCGACCTTCCTCTTCCCCATATCCTCCCTTCGCTCACTACCTTTAGCCTCACAAAATACTCCTATTGGGGATGCCATAGTCTCACTGGCTCTAGACGGTTGGGAGCAGTTGGGACCCTAATGCGGTATTAACTATAAAAAGCCACTTTCCGCATAAAACTGAGTAGTAATTACATGCAAGGGATGTAGCACCGCTTTATTTAAAAATCGTGTTAAAAGATAGTCCAGTGTACACAAATGCTTTAAGCTCGTTGCAAAATAAAATGATTTAAAAGTTCAGTTTGACCAGACGGTGACTAGGTTTAATGGAACGTAATCATTAATTTATTGCAGTGGATGCAATTTAAGAATTATTATTATTACCTCGTTGTTGAAATCAGCAAGGTAATTTTTTTATAGCAGTGCAATAATGAGTATTTTTTTATTAAGGACAATATACGTTTTATGTGTTTGTTGATAATGTACTGGCTCTAAATCGGATAAGATTTATTGGATGGTGATGCACAAAACATTGTGACCAAACCGTAAAAACAATAGCATTGGATATAACACTAGGACGTATGGATTGTGAAATGTAGATTTTTTACTGGCTAGGAACATATCGCTGAATTGACTTCTGATGAAGTTATCACCGAGGTAGAAATACTCGAAACTGTTTTAAAGGAGCACACCAGCCTCAATAAAAGCAGTGACGATGAAGAAGGAGGTCCACTAACAGCGTATTCAATCCTCGAAGGCCTGCAACTGGCTGATAAACTTGGAAATCATTTTATAAGATGATCAAAACGTGATTTTCCCTCTTGTATGACTCTTTCCCTCAGACCAATAATATACAAGAGGGAGCGATGCTGCAGTCAGTTTTGATAAGTTTTGCCGGACTCGGCTAGACCTGGGCGTGGCTAGGACGAAGGCTATGGTATTTATACATCCATTAATAGCACGTGTCGACATAATGTTTTTGTTTATTCGTATAACCACTCTTTCACAGTATTGCCATAAACAAAAATATAGCATATAACCTAAAAAACCTCCAGTTATGTCCACTTATGTCGCATATCAAAACGTGTGGGCGGAGTCAACGGAGACGCGAGACACGAAGAACATTCTTACAATACTTTAAAGCGCTGTGATAATTTGGGAAATTTTGTTGTCTCTTTCTTTCTCATGGTGTATTATTTTAGTACGTAGAGTGGACACACTTAATTTTTATGAAAGTTTCGCGTGAAGCCATCAAGTACGCTATAAGTTGATATTTTTTTCTAGAGTAACAAATTATTGGTAGCAACTAATCCATCGTCTCACGCGAGCTCTGGACTATCCAGCGTATCGTCCCTCGTCTAAACACAACGAGTGATTGGCAAAATATTCTTTTGGCCTTAACCTCAATCGTAATAATAATAATATTTGGATGATTAGTAAAGCGCCGTTTTTGTGAAAAATCACCTCAAGGGCGCTGTACTGGTGTTATTTTCTATTATTACATGTTAATTCCTAGTTTAAATAAGAAAATATACAGGAACGTACTTACCTGGCAGATCCTATCAGATAGACACACTTATTAACATAAAATTATAATCGTGATTTTTATTTATTTTTTCGCATGGGAGCGAAATTTAAAAATGGACTTTCTGAATTTGCCGTGCAGTACAGGATTTGGTTAAAATTTGTATTTCTAAAGGTTATTCGTCGAGAGACAGATTATGTTGAGATTATTTTAATGAATTTAAGGATATGAGGGTCTGAAAAGGTAAGTTTTCAGTTTGAACCGAAATTTTATGAATAAAAACCTGAAAAATCTTCAACTCTATCAAAGACCTTTTTGGAAACAAAACGAGCAATATAACTACATTGAATTGTAGAGTTTACAAAATGACTTCACCAAAAAACACGACAATAATTATTTATGTTACTTTTCGAGTGTATTTCTATGTATTGTGCTATCAGGTAATTTCTAATTTTGAAACTGTTAATTCGTGGTGGAATTCCATTTTAATGATTTAATAAAACAAATTTGTAACTTTATTCCACTTTTATTATTTTGACTGGACCGGTTTCAGCCTATGACGGCTAGTCTGAAGATGGCCGTCATAGGCTGAAACCGGTCCAGTCAAAATAATAAAAGTGGAATAAAGTTACAAATTTGTTTTATTAAATCACTATCAGGTAACGTAATAATATGCTAACGACGCGTATTTTATACTATTTAACCTTCATATTATCATTTACCATATGTAAAAAAGACGATAGTAAAGTTCAATCCAAAAACAGACCCGTTTTTTGATAATGTATTTTTAGTGGATCTACCATTACGATGCTGTTGCATTCAGTGCCGGCTGCTGCTGGTTTCCAAGTGTTTTAAGAACCCACAAATTCCAGACACCCGTAAATATTCTTGTTTTAATTAAATATTTTAAATTTTTTTGTGCAGCTTAAATAGTAGGTAACATGTTATTGAAATTTCTATTATTCTAATGGCGTGTTTTTGTCGGCCTGCAATTAGTTTTTGTAACTACAGTGTGTTTATAATGTTATTTTTGCTGGAAACTCGTCAGTGCATAAATTGGATGACACCGCTCGATTGAGTAATCATAAACGTCAAAAAAAGATTAGGTTGTGTCACTAAATTCAACAGTTATATGTCAAAAACAAAGTTCAATCAAACTGCCACGTTTTTGTACAACTGTTGATATTATAGTGTAGTATTTAATTTATATATTATACATTGTAACGATATACATATTAAGACATTTAGGTGATACAAAAAAGTCATTGAGTGAAGTTGTGACAGAACAAAAAGCTTTCCAATCTCAGAGTAATAATATACCAGGAGGGATTGTTGATTTTTCCTAACTCGAACGTGGCTAGGATATGTTCATGGATACACCTTTTTACATCCATTTATAGCACATGTCGACATGATGTTTTGTATGATTGTATAACCACTTTTTCAAAGTATTGTTATCAACAAAAATATAGGATATAACTTCAAACGTAGCGAACGGAGTTGTCAGAGACGCGGGAGACAGAAAACATGCTTACATACCTAAAAGTGGTGCGATATTATGCGACAACTTGTCTTGCCTCTTTCTCTCTCGCGGCTTACGACGTAAAAACCCGGAGAAAGTGATTTATCGTAAGTTTGTATAGGTTGGGTAAAAATATTTATCTCTCTCTCAATATATATTCTTACTCCAAGTTTCTAATGCTTTTGGTTTCGAAATATCTTCCATTCCGTTGGAACTGACAGATCATACGGCAGACGTGGTTTTTAATGCAAAAAATAAAGTGATTCAAAGAGGTGAAATGTGCTGGTCTAAGCCTGTTTTAGTGTTTAAAACATTGGCAATCACACGATAAAACATTCGCAAATAGGATTATACGAGGAAACATTGCAAACGATATATCAAACTATTATTAGAAGATTATTTTGAAGGTTATCCCCTTCTAAATATACCACAAAACAGCAAATCGTGAAGTGGTAATTAGAGAATAGATCTCGTAGCCGACTGATAAAAGATCAGCGGAAATAAATGGAAACAAATTACAAAAAAGAAGGATAAATGAATTGTTACAGGCATGGATAAAGGAGAGGTCCTTAAGCTTCTTAATCATTTATCCTTGCAGAGGAGGTTGTAAAGATCCTCTTAGGTTTGATTCAATTTACCAGGATAGACACAATGTTGCAAAATATTTTTGTATAGAATTTATTTACAAAAAAGAGTGTATCAACAGTAACTACACTGTGAAATTATTACGTGAGTGATTTGGAGTATGATGTAAAACGGAAGAAGAAATTAAAAATATATATTTATTGATTTTATAATGTGTGACAGTTTAATAGAATCGTGGGTGGTGAAAGATAATGCTGATATTGAAAGTGAGTCAAGAATTATTTTTATAGAATAAATTAAAAAATAACTTTGTAAAAGACCACGGATATTATTTTAATTTTTATGACCGACTGGCTTCGCTTAGCCTAAACAAAAAATGCAAAGTGTGCGGTTATAATATAACAATATATTTTATATACATACAGAGGGAAAACAAAATATAAAATAAAATAACAAAACAATGAGAAAACCATAGAATAACATTTTAATTATAACAAAGACACAGAGAGAAAGAGACAGATAATATGAATTGAAAGAGACAAAACGGCAACTGAGAAGGTGATTAAAGAATAATGATGAATTTTATGAGTTTACAAGTAATATTGGATAATATACCTCTGTATGTATATATAGCCGCACACATTGTATTTTCTGTTAAGTTTAATTTTTTACCCTGATGGTGTTTAGGCTAAGCGAAACCGGTCGGTCATAAAAGTTAAAATAATATCCGTGGTCTTAAACGAAGTTATTTTTTTCATTTCTTTAAATATGTCAAACCACAAAGTGATTGCTTTCTAAAATAAAAATAAAATAATTTATAATAATAATTTTTATTCTCTAGTATGCGAAAGAAAAATTGGGTAACACAAGCAGGAAAGGGCTTCAGATCTGCAACCCACAATGACAACCTTTGTGAATAGTGGAAGGATAATAAATTGGCCAAAGAACTGTTTTTTTACGTCCGTGTATAAGAGATTTCGCCGGTTCCTTAATTGCCCAAGTAATGTTTGCAAAGTTTATCAAAAATATGCGACCTTAACCCCAATAGAGAAAGCGAATACACTACGGGCAGTAAACTGGTACCAGACCATAAACTGACACCCTCGTACTTCTGTGCAGAACCGCCCGGCCTACGGGCAAACCCAATCGGGCCCTGCGTGGGAGAAACGACATTTCACTTCCATTGTAAAAAGTAATGCACTTCTGACACGGTGATAAAAGAACACGAAAATGGTAAAATACGGCGATAACTTTGCAAGCGAAGTACCTACTTGACTTGTGCCAATCAATCCCTTTCGATTTCATGAGGAAATCGCGCGGTCAATTATGTAAATTTTGACCTGTTCAATTTGTTTTCTATTGAAAAAGGAGAAAAACAATGAAATTATACTTTCGCCGTATACTGAGGATTCAAAAGATAGCCCTAATAATGATATTCTGGAGAAATTTGGTGGGACCGTGCACCTTAATTAAGTAAATAAGCACTGCCTACTCTACCGTATAAAAATATGAATAATATTGAATGAAATTATCGCAAAAAAAAAATCTAGGTACACTTTCAAAAATACGCGGGAAGTTTAGCTAGTCGCGCCGCCGCGAGCGCCCCACCAACCGTCCTACTATAACGTGTCAAAGGCAGTAACTACATATGCCCACATGTCGCCAACTTCAGAGTAGATCATTCTATGTTCACTTGACTACACGATACTTGTGTAAAGCATTGTGACCACTCTAAAAGAACTACTTCTTTTGGCAGCAGTTCCTACTTCATGCATTGTTCATTGAACAAATACTTCAATTGAAGATGGTAATTGATTTTAGCGTTCATTCATTTCATTCAATTCATTTCATCGAACAAATACTTCAATGGAAGTTAGATTACAAAGAACTACTTCAATTTGCAGCAGTTCAGTTGTGAAGTTGAACTTCAAAGCCTATAAAGAAGTACTTCAATTGAAGTTCGACTTCAAAGTACTTCGATCTAAAGGAACGTGATTTTTTTGGAGTTCTTTTCGTTTTAAAATTTCTACCGTCTGGTGTTTTTTTTTATTTTGGCGAGGAACCGGTTCCATTTCTTTTCAATTTGAAATCTCTACCGACTAGTACTTTTGTTTTGGCGAGGAACCAGTTTCAGTTCCTTTCAAATCCCTACCGACTAGGACGTGTTTTTTTCGGCGAGGAACCGGTTCCAAAAAGAACTGAACAAATAACCTAACCGGATAAATTCAAATCTATTTTTTGCGAGTTCGACTTCAATTGAAGTGTTCACTGCGAAGGGTTCATTTTAAAGAACTAGCAATTCGTGAAGCATTCACAAAACATTGAAGTTTTTCCCAACGCTACTTGTGTAGATATGCATGTATGCTATGGATGTGTGCGCATTTAAGAGGCTCGGTAATGTTATTATCTTTGTTAGCGTCTAGGCAGTGCTTTTACAGAATAAATGCAATAGAAATCAGCGACATCTGTTGGTAACTATCTTTATTAACTATTAATCCGCTGTTTTTCCTACTGCCTACCGCGATGTCTACTGGATGTCGGCATGACAAGATATCATCTGGAGAAGGGTTTTTCACAAAACGTCACACTTGTGGGTAGTACATGTATTAAATTGCTTTTAGCTTACCCATTTCAGAAATTCTTCGCCGCCTCTTCACCGGCACTCTCCGCACCGCCGTTCCAGGGAGGTTCTCCAGCTCGTTCCCCAGCTCCTGTGAGATGTGCTGCCGAGCGAACTTGATCATCGGTTCTCTGGACTGCTCTTGGAATATCCTAGTCAGCTCCGCATTTATGTATCCCGGCTTCAAGGTGGCGGCTGCGGTCAACTGATCAGTGAAGGACTTGATGCCTTCTTTAAACCTAGCTTGTATTTCTTCGTTGAGCATTTCGATAGCATCCTTATGCATCGAGATACTAGACGGGAAAGGCTTAACCAAAAATTCATGGGTGATTCTCTCCGTTTCAACATCTTCATTTTTATTTTGCGTTATGGCGATGTCTTCTACGCGTTTGACATCCGGCGTCACGGCGGTTTTTACGTTAACTTCACCCACTAAACTATTTTTAATATCACTTTCAATTAAGTTAGGGCAATTGGTTAGTTTCGGTGTTATCGCTTTGCTAGTTTTATTTTGTTTTCTTTTGCTGACCTGACTTCGTGTCAGAGCATTATCACTCGCGCTTTCGACTTCCGGTTCGCACTTAAGACTAACATCGTTTTCGGAAGTTGTTATCTGATCACTTATTTCAAAATCCAATCTCGTATCGAACGCTTGGAGGTTATCGGGGACATCTTGAGACGCGTTATCTTTAGACTCCGGATCTTTGTTCGCTTCATCTTTAATGGGGATGCTGTCTGTGGACGGGTGTGAAAATGTTCTTTTTAAGCTGCTTTTTCTGTTGTGTTTAGGCTTGGCGGACCCTTCCGAGAGAGATCTCTTGCATTCCGGTTTGTTTCCTGTGGCCTCGTTCGGTTTGCCATTTAAAATGCTTTGATTCGTAACTATCGAGTTGGAAGGTGAGAGAGATTTTTTTCTCGAGTTCCGTCGCTTATTGGCCTTCTTGGATTTGGCGGACGTCTGCTCTTTGGAGTGCTGCATGACGTCGTCGCTGGTGGCTTACAGAAGCAAACATTTGGTATACCAAATCACCATCAATCCTCGTTGAGTTGCGTGCTGGATGTAAGGCATGTTTTGAAAGGCATCTCGGTATGTAGATTCGTATCTCCTGGACTGACGGTAGAAGACAAAGAATTTCGTTGTACAGTCGAGGAGTCGTTTGCGCTTTTGTTCTTTTAATCTGAAACAAGAAGAAAAACCACATTAATACAAACGTACGCATAGTTAATAGGCGTGGATGTAGTGCCCACACTATCACAATTACGGAGAGATATTAGCGTAGGTACCTGGTATTCAATCACAAGCTTATCGCAACTATTTGTTTAGCTCCCACTACATGGCGAGATACTGTTATTACCGCGCGGCCCCGCTGTTTGCAGTGCGACTGTGTGCCACTGAATGAGCTGTACGCTGTGCTGTAACCGATTCCCCGATACCAGTCGACTGTAGGAACAAACACCTGTGGAGTGCAATGTCCAGGCAAATCATGCCACTACACAGAAAGAAACCGCCTTCGTTCCAGGAAACGCTATCAATATTACATCGTGTTATTTATCAGAACTCTTTAATATATCAATAATGTACATGAAACATATGTTGAAATCCGATTACCATCAGTTTTACACAATTTTTTTGTGCAGGCATTACGAAATGAGAAGCAATTTAACTGCTTAATAATAACTGTCTTTGTCTAAATCTTTCTCTTCAACGAAAATTGATAAACACGAAACAAACAATACGTCGTTTTGTCAGACTGATATGTTGAGTAGACTGAATGCTGTAGAAATGAGATCCCTGAGGCGTATGTATAACAAAACCATATTAACAATAATTGATTTGTCCAAAGAATCGAAGCTAGCAGTCCACAATGGAGTGCTTATACCAACCCTAAGGCGTGAAACTGGCGAGGAAGGATCAAAGGAGACTGAATGCTGTAGAAATGAGATCCCTGAGGCATATGCGCAGAAAAACCATGTACGACCGTGTTAAAAATGTTGATATCCGGAAATAGTGCAAGGCTGATGTAAGCGTAATGGATAGAGTTAAGAGAGGGACGCTTAGATGGTTTGGGCATGGAGAGCGAATGAACGAAAAAAGCAGTGTGAAAATAATATAGAAGAAGCCGGGGACGGCCGAGGAAAACATGGCACTATCAAGTGAATCAAATACTTGAGTAGGGCCATGTCAAGCGTCAAAATAACAGAAGAGTATGTATGAATGTGAATGAAGCAAGGTGTGTGTGCCAAGACAAACTTGTATGGCGGTCCGTTCTCTTTGCCTACCCCTGCGGAAACGGCGTGATGGTTAGTAAGTTAGTTAGATATGTCAAAGACCACGATGGAAACAACGATTCAGGTTGGATTGCAAGTTGCGTTGCCCTGGAAATTCCAGACAGCAAGCCACTGCAAATTTCACGATGCCAGAGCTCACCGTTTGACGGGTTTTAACCGCTGCATTGAAAATGTTTTCTACTTAATGGTCAAGATTACGAAATGATAACCGACGATTTACTTCTTATTAACGATTATATGAAACTTAACGTAATAATATGAAATTAAAGGTGACCTTCCATCCTGTTCTTGATGGCAGTATTCAGGTTTACTGACGGAAATGGAAGCTAATAAAAAAATATTCATATTTGCTGTTGGACTGATTGAAATTTTTATCTTTGCTGGAGATCGACAATCGTAAAAACAAGCTTCCCAACTTAAAAAAATAATATAACACTAACGGTAAAACTTATGTAACGTATTGATTTCTTCTTGATGATGATGTTGATGATCTCGGACCAGCTGTCGTATTCCTTAAACTCTTAAACGGTTAATTCACTAAGCCTTACTGGTCAGAGAGAACCTCGTTAGTGAAAAGCTATTAACTGTTCATTTTGAACTATTGAAAAAATAAATGAGTCTGTGATGTGTAAAAATACTTGTTTTTTTCTTCGAATTTAACAGACTAAACAACTGTTGGTTTCGTAATTTAAAAAAGCATTATTTAACAATGATTGGGCTCAAAGAAAGAAACTAACTAACTAACCGTCACGCCGTTTCCCCGCAGGGATAGGCAGAGGGGATGAACCGCCATACAAGTCTGTTTTGGCACACACTCCTTGCTTCATTTTCATTCAGACATCGTCTCATACATACTATTCGGTTATTCTGACTCTTCACATGGCTATCATTGGCGTGTTTCTTTCTATGGAGTGCTTATTCCAAAGGTCGCGGGTTCAAACCCGGCGTGCGCCAATAACTTTTATTTGATTAATATGTGTCATAACACATTTAATTCATATAAAAATAATAACAAGTATATTTGCGGCACGTTCCAGAGTGGTAGATACTCTAAGTATCGCCCTGGTGAAAGACCACCATTCAGAATCGAAACGTTGCTTGAAATGACTTAAGCTGTGTTTGGTGACCAGATCTGAATAGTCAGGTACTTCCCAACCTTCCTCTTCCCGATCTCCTTCCCCTCCCCACTACCTTCAGCCTCACAACATACCCAATTTGGGGATGCCATAGTCTCACTGGCTCTAGACGGTTGGAAGCAGTTGAGACTCTTGTGCGGTATTCATGTAAAAAAAAATTAAAAAAATACCAACCCTGATGTATGGCAGTAAAGCATGGAACTGGCAGAAGAATGATGCAAGAAGACTGAATGATGTGGAAATGAGATCCCTGAGACGTATGTACGGTAAAAACATATATGACCGTGTTAAATATGTGGATATCCGGAAAGAATGTAAGACTGATGTAAGCGTAATGAATAGGATTAAAAAATTGACTCTTAGATGGTTTGGGCATACAAAGCGGATGAATGAATAAAATACTGTAAAAATAATAGATCACGCGAAAGTGAATGGTAGAAGAAGTCGGGGACGCCCGAGGAAAACATAGCACTATCAAGTAAATTAAATGTTTGATTCGGGCCACGTCAAGAGTCAGAATAACAGAAGAGTATGTATGATACGATGTATGAATGTAAATGAAGCAATGAGTGTGTGTCAAGATAGAGTCATGTGGTGATCCATCCTCTCTGCCTACCCCTGTAAAGGAATAGCGTGAGGGTCGGTTAGTTATTTACATATTCAGTGACCACCCGGAACTGCCTCAAACACTATTTTTTTTACACATTACTAGGTCCTAGTAGTACCTACTTACAAAAATTACAATGCTTGGTAACAAATGACAGTTTTAACGCCTACACTTATTTAACTCTCCTCTTTTTCTGCACAGTTTTTAAACCGTGAGAGAGAAAGAGATAAGACAAGTTCTCACACAATATAGCACCGCTTTTAGGTACGTTAGCATGTTTTCCGTCTCCCACGTCTCCGGCGACTCCGCCCACTGCGTTTTGTTATTTATTTATTTAATTATATACGCCCACATAGGCTTTTACATAACAGTGTAATATATAACATAAAATAAAAGTGACATAAAAATAACATAGAGTAAATCCTCCCAAAAACATAAGTAAGTTAATAGAAATATTATAATGCAATAAATTAACAGTAATATTTTTGAAAGAGGTATGCTATTATAGCCTTATTTTTTATTTATATTTATTTACATGACTTCATGTTTATTTACAATATTTTATATACATTATCCTCCACGCTAGGAGTTCACCTGTAATGTGGAGGACATTTTTCGAATTACATGATAAAACAATTAAAATTAAAAATAAAAGAAAATTTAGAAGAAAATACAAACTAGATTCAGTGCAGTTGAATATATCTACTATTTCAGCGAATGAATTACTTACTGTATGCAATCTAGGTACAAGCGACATAACAGGACACAACTCACCGGTTTTTTAGGTTATATCCTACATTTTTGTTTATAGCAATACATACTGTGAAAAAGTGGTTACACAAATAATCAAAAAAAGTATGTCGACATATGCTATGAATGGATGTATAGCCCTAGCCACGCCCCAGTCAGGCGAAAACCATCGATACTGACTACACTAGCGCTCCCTCCTGGTGTATTATTGCGCTGGGGAAAGGACAGAGTGAGTCGTGGATGGGATAGAATCAAGGCTTCTGGTGGCGAGCTTACGGTAAAGTAGAACCTAGACAATGGCATTAGTAATGCCAGTGGATGCGGAAATCCCCCCTCTCGAAGAACCACAGCCGTAATTAAATCAGAACGGTTTGCAGCCATTTCTTATGGCGTTTTTCTCCAATAACCTGGGAAAAGTTGGCCATGCGTAAGCAACCAATTCAATAGGATGAAAATAACTTGGTGAATCTGATTGAGTAAATTGCTTTTATGCTACAATGAGGCATAAAGCGGCTGACTCCCGATGCAAACTATTTAATTAACGATTTTCTTTACTAAAATCGCTCGGGGTTTGGTGAACGCTCCAATACAAAAAAGCGGACGCGCCAAAAACCGCCATAAGATGATGCGACGACACAATATGTTTGCATTTTTTAAATTTATTATTTTGTATTTTTTTTTAAAGAAAGACGAAAATTCGCGGGTTACGAATAACCTGACAATATTTGAAAAACTCCTACTACCTTCGTAGTGAGCGGAAGATTGAGCTATGGAATGATGGAGGACTGGGCTAGCAGAAGAATTGAACCCACGACGCCCGAGTGGGAATCCGACGCGTTTGCCCACTCAGCTACTAACCGGTCATTTATTATTACTATATTTATTCCTTTGATCGTTTTGGTTTTTTTACATTAACTCCACACAGGAGGCCCTGAAGGAAATCATTTCCCTCAGGACCTCTGTCATCTTTGAGGACGCGTGTGGAGGATCTTTTTGGGGAAAGGAAGGAGTGAATTTGGGACTTGTAGAGGTCCTTGTTTTAGGACGGAGGAAACACAGATGCCGGCAAATCATTCCACAGCCGAGCTGTTGAAAACGAGTATTAGATCGTAGAAGCGATCCGTTCTCACGTATTAAATGCAAACCGTGTACAAATGTTGTTTCGCGTTTTGGCACATTTTCCTGCTAAGATGCACCGTTGGCGAAAAGATCAATGACGCAAGTCGTTCGGAGCATTTTCCATTGAAATATCGGTAGAACAAGGATAAAATTCCCACCTGACGTCTGTGTTCCCAAGTTTGCAATCCGTATGTTAAGATAGGAGAATCTATCATACCCCCCGTTTCTGCAGAGTCTAGGTTTTTTTTTTCTTTCCATTCGTTTTACTTTACTTTCCATAGTGATTTTTACTTTTAATGTTGATTTTTACCCTGTACCTTGTTACTTATGTTGACGGCCTGCATGGTCGAGCGGTAAGACGCTCGACTACGAATCCAGAGGCCACCGGTTCGAACCCGGCGTGCGCTTATAAATTTTATTTAATTGATATGTATTATTTAATTCGTATGAAATAAAATATGGTATATTTACGAGTGGTAGATACCCGCAGTATCGCCCTAGTGAAAGACCACCATTCGGTATTGAAGCGTTGCTTGAAATGACTTTACTCGTGTTTGGTGACCAGATATGAATAGCCAGGTACTTTCCAGCATTCCTCTTTCCCATCTCCTTCCCCTCCCCACTACCTTCAACTTCACAAAATACCGTGGGATGTCATATTGTCACTGGTCTAGACGGTTGGGAGCAGTTAGGTCTCTCGTGTAGTATTCACTATTAACAATTTAAAAGAATGTTTATAAATTGTTTTCGAAGGAAGCAAAAATTTGGGGGTGTGACATTGTATATTAAATAAAACAATAAACTTTGTAAAACACCACTTTATTTGAGTTAACCGCCAACCAACCAGGTTTCGCTTTTCTCAAGCTTCGTCAGGGCTTTTACACCAACTGAGAAGCTTGAGAAAAAGTTGATGTAAAAGCCCTGACGAAGCTTGAGAAAAGCGAAACCTGGTTGGTTGGCGGTTAACTCAAATAAAGTGGTGTTTTACAAAGTTTATTGTTTTATTTAATAAGTTTATAAATTGTTTTCATTTATTTTTTCTACTGGATTTATACAATGTCAATATGGATTACATTGCATTGCACAACTTCTGAATGTAGCCTGAAATAAAACCATCATTATTATACTATATTATTATTTAAGAGAAATAACTAACCATCACACCGTAGAGGTAAACAGAGAGGATGTTACGTCATAACCTCAATTCCGGCACAACATGGTTGTTTCATGCATCTTCTTACACATGTACTCTGTTGAACGACTAGCCTATTTTTTACAGCTCCTTAATCATGATTTAAAGCTCTGTTATAAATACACATCATAGTACATAACACTCGCTTGCAGTTATAAAAGCATAAGCTGTATTAAAATCTTAATAAGTAGGATAACGGTACAGGTAAAGTTTAATAACAATATCTGAAATTCTAAGAACCCTTGATTATAGGACCAAAAGAAGAAAAAAAATTTTAAAAATACACATGCGTATATATCGCATAAAGGTTGTCAACGCCTCTCATAATTGCGCTTCATATGATTTGTATTCCCATCAAAAGCATGCCTACCGCGCACGATAAATAATTATTATTGCATTGCGTATTGTCTTTCTTGTGAGAAAAAAGGTAAGGGAATACAGTACACCAAGTTCACAGACATCATAACATACAGGTTACATGTCCAGCGTCCATAGCTTTGTTATTTCCTTGGAGGAAATAAAAGTTTTTCAATGATTTTTTTATTGATTGATTTTTAAGATTGTGTGATAACCTAACCTAACCTTTTATAGGACAACAAATGCCCGTGCGACAAAACGTCGATACAAGACAGTATGCGTGTAATAGAAAAGTGTTAATTTTTTTTTATGTAGAAAGATTCAAATTAAATTTTAAACTAAAAAACTACGGGATCACAGGAGATAATAGAACAGAAATCTGGACACAGGGAAAAGTAACTCAAATATTTACGGAATATCTTGAAAAAATTATCAAAAAAATTTAAAAAATGACAATGCAACGCAATAAGATCATGCCATAAATAAGAATTAGGAACCACCTTGTGCGTAACAAGCAAAGAACCCATAGAAGATACTCAAAATCCAACCAACCTTACCTAACCTAACCTAACCTAACCTAACCTAACCTAACCTAACCTAACCCGGTCATTAGGTTTCTCTTTGGTAATAGATTTTTTTTTGTTTATAGTTAATACTGCACAAAAGTACCAACTGCTTACAACCGTCTAGAGCCAGTGAGATTATGGCATACCTAATTAGGGTGTGTTATGAGGCCGAAGGTGGTGGAGAGGGAAAGTAGATGGGGAAGAGGAAGGTTGGAAAGTACCTGGCTATTCAGATCTGGTCACCAAACACGCCATTATAAGCAACGTTTCGATTCTGAATGGTGGTCTTTCACCAGGTCGATACTTGGAGTATCTACCACTCTGTAACGTGCCGCAAATGTACTTTTTTATTATTTAATATGAATCAAATGTGTTATAACACATATTAATTTTAAAAAAGTTATTGGCGCACGCCGGGTTTGAACCCGTGACCTTTGGATTCGCAGTCGAGCGTCTTACCACTCGACTATGGAGGCCGTCATATCTGATACTTTTGTAATCAGACTGTAAAGTGCCTACCAAAATATTAGCTGCAGTGAAACGTCAATACCGTTTGGTTTTTGTATTTCCAATTATTTACATGCCCTCTTACTGTATGCAATATCTATCGAGTACCGTTAATCTTCAATACTATAGATTTATTTTTTATAACCTTATGGATACTATGCAAACACACAGGTGAGACACGTGGCGTAGCGAATGTATTTGGTTCCTTAGAAAAGACAATCTGCCTACCTAGGAACTAATTTCGACCGAACAAAACATAGAAGTACTTGTACACATTTTAAAATATTACGATTATTATAACAAATGTACTTACTAGTATGTTATTTTCTTAAAAATTGATTGAAACCATTTTTTTTTTTTTACATGAATACCGCACAAAAGTCTCAACTGCTCCGTACCGTCTAGAGCCAGTGAGACTATGGCATCCCCAAATTGGGTATGTTGTGAGGCTGAAGGTAGTGGGGAGGGGAAGGAGATCGGGAAGAGGAAGGTTGGGAATTACCTGGCTATTCAGATCTGTAATAATAATGACAGAACCATGAAATAATAATGATAATTCTTTCACGAGTCAAAATCAAGTCCCATTAATTTACGTAAAATACAATCGCCTTGTGTTTGACGCATATTAAAAGATGGTTATCTATATTAAGTGTAGCTCTAATAAAAAAATACTCATCTTACGTGGAGAGATGAGAAATATGCCACGTTTAGTGTGAACATTATATTGTTTAGTTGAATTAGTAACATTTAACCGTTAAAACGGTGGGACATGAAAAACGATATTACCGTTTCAGGCCATAGAAATGGGGAACACAACATGCAACATATTCGATATACTTGAGACTTCTCATAAAAACAACTTTTGACTGTATGAGAATTAAATAGTACGACAAAAAACGTGGACGCAAAAAACATCACAGGTAAAGTATTGAAAAACCCCTGCATTGCCATATTTCCTTTGAAGCGATGGAGACACTAAATAAAACTTGATGCAGATTTGCAGAGAAAATGAGCATGCAAGTACAGTACTAAAGATTTTATGATATTTATTTATTTTTATTGTATATGCCCTTGAGGGCTTTAACATTAAAGGTTTACAATTAAAAGTGAAAAAATGAGAATTATGGTATATACTCGTACACAAACAAAATAAGGAATAGTTGTAAAGTAGTAAAAAATAGTGCTTAAATACATAAAAAATATTCTTAATTTAAGATGTATGATATTATAGCCTTCTTGTGTCTACATTCCGTGCAGTTAAATACATCAGCCACCTCTTCGTATGTATTACCAACTACATGCAATTTATGATTAAAAACCAAAATTATTGATTAACAATAATTATGTTGTCCAATGAAGCGAAGCTAGCAGTCCACTATGGAAAGTTTATACCAGTATGGCAGTGAGGCATGGAACTGGCAGAGGAATTATCAAAGTAGACTGAATGCTGTAGAAATGAGATCCCTGAGCCGTATGTGCGGTAAAACCGTGTATGACCGTGTTAAAAATGTGGATATCCGGAAAGAATGCAAGGATTATGTAAGCGTAATGAACGGGATCCAGAAAGGGACGCTTAGATGGTTTGGGCATGGGAATAGGGCATCGTGCTAAAAATATATATGACGCCAAAGTGAATTGAAGAAGAAGTCGGGGACGCCCAAGGAGGACATGGCACGATCAAGTGAATCAAGTACTTGAGTCAGAGCAGAACAGTATGTGTAATACGATGTATGAATGTGAATGAAGCGAGCATTGTGTGCCAAGACAGAGTCGTATGGCGGTCCGTTCTCTCTGCTTACTCCTGTGGGGAATCGGCGAGATGGTTAGTTAGTTAGAAATTTGAATTGAAAAAGTATGATTACGGACACGATTAAAGCATGTAGAGCGCAATAAAATATTTAAATATTCAAATAATAAAATATTTTAATATTGTCCTGATGATGGAAGGGTACTTTCAAAACCGGTAGACGTAATATTAAATAATAAAGTGGTTGTAAACAAAGTTTATGTGTTTTATTTATAAATATGGCAAGCCACAAAGTAAATGCTTTTTACGAATATGAAATATTTAAACATTATTATAGTATTGAAATTTTTGGTAACCGTCCAAATATTTTTTGTCATTCTTTACGACTCTACCAAAACCTTGTTCAAGCTTTGACTTAAATATTCTTTCTAATGTATATTTTTGTCATATTTTTTTCAATGCTTAATTAAAATATTATTTATGTGCTGTTCTTTCTTTGTTTCTCTTTTTTCCAATTTCGTGTTGTGTATTTTTTTGTAATTGAAACATTGTCCGTTAGAATATAAATAAATAAATATATTATCAATTTATAAAAAACTGAAGACGTCAAACGTATAATTTATTCATTTTTTAAATACGTATTGGTTTAACACGGCGCGTCTAAAGGTTGTATGGATAGGTTCATGGGGCATATCATCAGAGGAAGTGAGTTTTATGATGGAGAAAGGGTTTAAAGTCCTTATTCTGTGAAAGGCGGCAACATTTCTGGGCGGGGGTGGACGTGCGTCATATCCGTTTTAGAACAGATGGCTAAACAACGCTGCAAAAAGCATGGAATGTCCCTAAAATCACCCAGAAAGAAAGAAGACGAGGAGAACTTCAACCTTGAAGTAACAATATATGGAGAAAGAGCTAATTATTTTTACCCAACCTATACAAATTTGTGATAAATTACTTTCTCCGGGTTTTCACGTCGTACACCATGAGAAAAAAAAGAGAACAAAATCTCCCAAATTATCAAGCCGCTTTAAAAAATTGTTAGAATGTTCTTCGTGTCCCGTGTCTCCATTAACTCCGCCCACACGTTTTAATACGCGAAAAAAATTAACACAACTATGCTGTGAAAAGGTGGTTATACGAATAAACAAAAACATTATGTCGACATGTGCTATGGATGGATGTATATATACCCTAGCCTTAGTCCTAGTCACGCCCAAGTCTAGCCGAGTCCGGCAAACGTCATAAAAACTGACTACAGCAGCGCTCTCTCTTGTATATTATTGCTCTGAGACTTCAACTGAGAAGGCCAATGGAATGGTACAGGCATTGCAGACTTGAGTAATTTTTTTTGGCCAGTTTGAAAAATTCAAATTTCCCAAAACTGTTTTTTTTTTAATTTTGGCCGGAAACATAACTTGAACATATAGTCACTGGTTAGGCAAAAGGGCTGAAGCACCGCTTTGGGAAGTTCACACCAGAGCACATTAAAGTTTTAAGTTTTACAATAAAATTCATAAGTATTCAGTACCTAGTTGGATTTAGAAAAAAAAATAACTCCGGTAACTCAATGATCTCACTAAGTTACCTGAAGCGACAAAAAGCTTAAAAAAAGTCCGAAACTTGTGGCTCATGAGTCAAGCCTTTTCCCAAATGGTAAATATATTTTAGATGGCTGAAGGGCCACAAAAGTCTTCATAATCAAACGAGAGTCAGAGCATTCGATGCAGAAAAAAAACTGATTCAAGCTGCATATTTAACTCATTTTTTTACCAAAGTGTCGCCTAAGCCCTTTTGCCTTTCCAGCGACGACGTGTTAATCAGTTCACATGAAAATTTTAAATAAAATTATCTAAGGAATTGCGGACTGATGTTACGTTGTGTTGAAAACTTTTGTAAGAGTGTGCCATTTTTACAACGAACGGTATTTTGTTATAATAATTTCGTTGACTCCTATTAAAATCAATTTACGTAGGACACTTTATCAATAGTTTTTGATAACTTTGAAGGCGCTAAAAATCAGGTTTTGCAAAGGTGAAGCAATGAAAAGGGCAACCAACCAAAAGAACCACTAAAGTAAGTCAAGCATAACCGACAGATCAGAACGAGGAAATCATTAAACCGAAGAGGTAGATATCTTCCGTCTGCCATCACACTCGGCTCTAATGATGAAACGTGGGAACGCGTAACGCAACACCGTGTCACTCCATCCATCGTAATATGACTGTATGACCTTATCGGGCAAAGACCCGCTGTGCACCATTTTTGGCGTTGCACTTGCCCATTTACAACCCACTGCCAAAACTGACTAATTCGTCTTCCACCCAACGGAATATCTCATCAGTAAACAGCACCAATGCATTTATGCGCTTTGTGAAGAGTTCAATGCATCTCGACAGGTCTTGGTTAAATTTAGTAAATAAAGAAATGTTGCTTTGTGTCGTTTCGTTAAATTGAAACCAAAAAATAATAAATTTGGAAAAAAAATAACTTTTAAATATCTCTTCACTGGATATCGCCAAGGTTTTTTTTTGATGCCTCTTTTATATAACCTTGTTTCAAATTATATTTTAGATACCTTTATATACTTGTTTTATAAATTATATAGTACCGTATACAAAACCGCATTCTACATACAAAACGTAACTCATTTAAAATGTAATTTCTTTTAAAACGTCCCTAATTGGCTTTGTTTCATACTCTTCTGTTATTCTGACTCTTCACATGACCCGATTCAAGTATTTGACTCACTTGATCGTGCCATGTCTTTCTCGGGCTTCCTCGACTTCTTCTACCATTCACTTTCGCATCATAAATTCTTTTCACAATCCTTTCTTCTATCATTCGCTCTACACGCCCAAACCATCTAAGCGTCCCTATCTTGATCCTATTCGTTACGCTCACATCAGCCTTGCATTCTTTTCGGATATCCACATTTTTAATACGGTCATACATGGTTTTACCGCACATACGTCTCAAGGATCTCATTTCCACAGCATTCAGTCTACTTTCATCCTTCCTCTGCCAGTTCCATGCCGCACTGCCAGTTCAAATCAGCAATAATAATATAGTACAAGTGACAAAGTCGTGAATCGCGGTACCAGTATTTGCGATTGTATTAAACCTGATAGTAGAGAGGTGAAACATAATCCTTGGCGTCCACTGGTGGTCCGATAAACATCAGCTTCAGCCAGACGGCGCGCGGCTGGCGTACCCGCGAGGCAGTTCGCAATTAGCAAATCAAATAATTTTGCAGTCAAAATGATAAAGCAAATTATATGAAATATAATATATTTAATTTTTAGAAAACTGTTTTCGATTTTGGAATAATATTAACGAAGAAAGACGGTCTACATGGTCGAGTCAAGTAAGACGCTTGACTACGAATTCTAAGGTCGCGGGTTCAAACCCGGCGTGCGCCAATAACTTTTATTTAATTAATATGTGTCATAACATATTCAATTCATTCAAAAATAAAAAAAAAGTATATTTGCGGCACGTCCCAGAGTGGTAGATACTTTAAGTATCGCCCTGGTGAAAGACCACCATTCAGAATTGAAACTTTGCTTGAAATGGCTTTAGCCGTATTTGGTGACCAGATCTGAATAGCCAGGTACTTCCCAACCTTTGTCTTCCTCTCCTTCCCCTCCCCACTACTTTCAGCCTCACAATATACCCTATTTGGGGATACCAGTCTCACTGGCTCTAGACGGTTGGGAGCAGACTCTTGTGCGGTATTCATATTTTAAAAAATATTTTAAAAAGTGTGAAAATAATATGTATAATATATGATACGAAAGTGAATGGATGAAAAAGTCGGGGACGCCCGAGAAAGACTCTGTCAGCAATAAAACCAAACCTAAAGTCACAGATGTTCACTATGAGACTCAACTAGCGTCCATTCCGGACACTAATAGTATATATGCCATAGATTTACTTAAAATTGTACCAGTCTGAAGATGCCCGTCACAAGGTGAAATCGGTCAGGTCTTAAATTAAAAATAGTGGAGTGATGTTTAAAATTAAGTAATAAAATTATGATAATATTTAAGTTTTATTACCGTTACTCTTTTAGATTGTTAAAAAATGTTGTCTGATAATTTCGTTCATTGAGAGTTATTAATCAATGTGTTGATTTTGTTTTCTCTTTTGCACAAATTAAATTTATTAAACTTTTATTTATATTTTTTTAAAGAAAGACAAACATTTCCAGGTTACAAATAACCTGACAATATTTGAATAATTCCTACCGCCATCATAAGTAGTGGAAAATGTTGCTTGTGCAATGATGGAGGACTTAGCCAGCAGAGGAAATGAACGCACGACGCCCGGGTGGGAATCCGACGCGTTTGCCCACTCAGTTACCGACCAGTTAACTACTAATAATTGTGTATGTGAGTACATAGAGTACATAGAGTGGTACCTATCCAAGGCAGTGAAGTCAGTTTTTGATGATTTTTGCCGGACTCGGCAGACCTGGGCGTGGCAAGGACTAAAGCTAGGGTATCCATTCATCCATTCATAGCACATGTCAACATAATGTTTTTGTTTATTCGTATAAACACTTTTTCACAGTATTGTCATCAACAAAAATATAGCATATAACCTAAAAAACCGTTTAGTTGTCGAGTTTAGTCGCATATGAAAACATGTGGGCGGAGTGCCCGGAGACGCGGGAGACCAAGATCATCCTTGCAGTATATAAAAGCGGTATGTTATTTTTGTTGCCTCTTTCTCTTTCATGGTGTACGACGTAAAAACCCGGAGAAAGTGATTTATCGCAATATAGTATGTATAGTTTGTACAGGTTGGGTAGAAAAAATTAGCTCTCTCTCCATACATTATTACTCCAAGTGTGAGTAGAATCAAACACTTTTGTCGGGTTTTCGACTCGACTACTTCATAATAAAACTTGTTCACCCTTTTGTTATTATTTTGCTTCATTTTCAGAATCTTATATAAACATGCATATACGAGTACATGCACATTTTTTTGTTTGTGAATTGATACTTTGTGCCTGTACTTATTATTGTCTGACTTCCTTAATGTTTTCTTTGTTTCTATTTAGAATTTAGTTGTGTTTTCTCTTGTTTATACTAATTGCCGCCAGAGCAATAATATACAAGAGAGAGCTCTGCTGTAGTCAGTTTTTATGAGTAGACCTAAGAGTGGCTAGAGGACTACGGCTAAGGTATTTATATATCCATTCATAGAACATATCGACATAATGTATTTGTTTATTCGTAAAACCACTTTTTCATAGTATTGTTTAAAAAAATGTAACATGTAACCTAATAAACCGTAGAGTTATGTCAATTTATTTCGCGTATCATAACGTGTAGGCGGAGTCAACGGAGACGCGGGACACGAAAAACATTTTTGAAAATTGAAGATTCTGAATGGTGGTCTTTCACCAGGGCGATACTCAGAGTATCTACTACCACTCAGGAACGTGCCGCAAATATTTTATTTTAATTTTATATGAATGAAATGTGTTATGACACATATTAATTAAATAAAAGTTAATGGCGCACGCTGTGTTTGAACCCGCGACCTTTGGATTCGTAGTCGAGCGTCTTACCACTGGCTAATGCAGGACGTAAATATTATATTTTTTATACGAGTACGGGAAGATAGACAGATATGCCTTTATGTAGTGCACGCCTCTGTATGTATGTACCTCGTTTACAATTGGCTATTGTCCATTAATTTATATTCAAAGCAGTTTTAAAAATTTCACAAATTAAATTTAAAAAAAAAACGCTCGTTTTCATCAACGCCATATTACTAGCTCAAAGCAGTTAGGTTATCTCGTGCAGTAATCACAAAAAAGATTTTCATATACTTACCATAGTTAACCGTATCATTAGAGGGGGCAAAACTTCACGAAACCGGCGTATGTAAAATTGTTTAAAAATTGCTCACGTACGAGTGGCGTACCTCTTGTGAACCGTAAGAAAGTATGAAGTATAAACCGTTATAATGGCGATGTGCAAATGCGAGTTTCGTGTTGTTATCGGAGTCATTAGTTTGTATATACTTAGCGGTGATTGAAATAATCACAGCCCGTCTATTTGGGAGTAGTGAACAACTTGGCACTAGAATCTAAGTATTTTTATACGCACGTGGCGTACGGTGATCTAAGTCAGAGTAAAGTTAACCTTTGTTATGTAGCACGATAAATTCGATCAACCGCGATTTTGAATTTTCGCGCTAATTAAAATATATTTATTTTAGCGTTTTTTTGTCTATTGGCCTCCCTGAAAAGCCAAAAAATTGGCACTAGAGTATGAATACGGCCGAAGCGGCCTGGAGAGTCAGTTAATATTGGACGGCGAATTTAGGCTGGAGGTAGTTGAACCGAGTAAGAGCAGTGTTTGCCCCCTATGTTAAAATTTAATTAAAAATTACGAGTGATAATCGGGTACCGGGAGTAAGACAAGAGACGCTTCGATCAAAATATCAAAAAAAAAACCTTTGACTCTGTGCAGAAACGGGCGGTCCTATTGATAGATTCTCCCATCTTAACAAACGGATTGCAAAATTTGAAGTTTAAAAAAAAACATTTCCGGGTTACGAATAACCTAACAATATTTGAGCTACCATCATAATAAGCGGAAGATGTAGCTTGTGCAATGATGGAGGGCTTAGCTAGCAGAGTAATGGAACCCATGACTCTCGAATGGGAATCCGATGCGTTTGACACTCAGCTATTAACTGATCAAAAGGGCGAAAAAATGATCCACATGATCGTGTCACGTCTTCCTCGGGCGACCCCGACTGTTTCCTCTACTCTCTTTAGCGTCATACATTCTCTTAAGACTACTTTCTTTGTCTATCCGCTCTACATTTCCAAAATACATTAACATCCTTTTCTTAACCTTGTTTATTACCAGTAGCAGCTAAACATATAATTTTTTCTTCTTCCTTTTAACCGATTGCAAATGTGGGTTATCCCCTTTAAGTAAGAATATACGAGTATATGGAGAGAGAGCTAATTATTTTTACCCAACCTATACAAATTTACAATAAATCACTTTCTCCGGGTTTTTACGTCGTAAACCGCGAGAGAGAAAAAACAAGACAAGTTGTAACATAATATCGCACCACTTTTAGGTATGTAAGTATGTTTTCCGTCTCCGCGTCTCCAGTGACTCCGCCCAATACGTTTTGTTATGCGACATAACTCAACGGTTTTTGAGGTTATATCCTTTTTTTTTATATAACAATACTGCGAAAAGGTGGTTATACAAAGGAATAAAACATTATGTCGACATGTGCTATGATTAGATGTAAAAAGGTGTGTCCACGAAAACCCTAGCCACGCCCGAGTCAGGAAAATATCAACAATCTGCTGTTTCGCAAAGCTATCCCTCCTGGTATTTTATTGCTCTGAGGTTATTCCCTTATGTTTTTTTCTGCAGTAAGTGCGAAAAGGCTTGCCCCAAGACCTACCTCTCAGAATAGATTAAGCATGACCGGCTTAGTTAGCGAGGAAACCTTATAAAGCCAAGACCTTCAGGCGAAGAGAAGTGAGTTGCCAAGTAAAGACTAACAGCCTGACGCGTTGAAGATTATTTCCCGATGCGAATACTAAAACAGTTAAACCCGTTGACATTCATTTCCGCAAGATGTTGTATGGATGCGAGCCATATCTAGTTTACTTATCAATAAATATACTCTCAGTATGGCCCTGGTGAAAGATCACCATTCAGAATCAAAACGTTGCTTAAGATGGCATAACCTGTGTTACGATCACCTCGAGAGAACCTCTTCTAGGGGTAAGAATAACTTTGTCGAATTTAATGTTTCAAAGACCCAATCCTATCTGATTACGACTGAAATGGATCGTAATGACAATGTAATCTCCTTCAACGGAAGCAATCTTCCCGACAAGCCTTCCATTGACGTGCTTGGTGTAACCTTCAGTGACCAGCTGAGGCAAAGGGGGCTCCATGGAAGTCAGAGTAAAGTTAGCCTCCCAGAAGTTGGGCGTACTGTACAGGGCCCCCAGATACTTAAATGCCTCACAACTGCTGACTTGTACAAATCGCAAGTGCGTCCCACTGTTGAATTTGGCAGCCACCTCTGCTCCGGAGCCCTAAAACATCCAAAAAAACGTAGATTCTTTGCAGAAACGAGCGGTCCATTTGATAGATTCTCCTATCTTAACAAACGGATTGAATTGAGCACAGACGTCAAGTGAGAATGCTCTCCTTGTTCTACCAGTATTTCGATAGAAGATGCTCCGAGGAACTTTCGTTATGGATCCCTTCGGCACCGGTACATAGCCGGGAAACTCGCCAAACGCGCGCCCAACATTTGTGCACGGTTGACATTCGATACATGAGCACGGGTCACTTTTACGATTCGTTCTTTTGTTCAACAGGTCGGCTGTGGAATTATTTGACGGCATCTGTGTTTCCTCCCTCCTACAGCATAAGTCTCTTCAATACTCAGGTTCACTCCTACCTCTCCTCAAAAACACCCTTCACACAGCATCCCTAAGAAGTCCTGGGGGAAATTACTTTCCTCAGAGGCTCCTGTGTAAAGTTAATGTTTTTTTTAAACCCTGCAGATTGCAAACTGGAAGTAATCAGCAGAGCTGCATTTGTACTAGTTACTTATGTTTGGAAAACAGAAAGTGCGGCCTTTTTCATTACCACGTCTTACATTAATGTTCCCTTGGATCATCAGTTAGGTAATATATTGTGTAATATTGGATTTATCTTCTATTTATATCTACGATAATATCGCCATGGTCAAGTCATGGAGACAAGAAAATAAAACGTTATTTAAGCTGGACAACGATATTGTCCACCCGACTATTGTGTTTAAAACATCAACAATATATCTTGGATAGCGTAGAGTTTTCAATATGTGAAAAAAATACTGAAACTAGATATCAAAGTAATTATGTTGGCTATACGAAATATTTTTTTATGATTACCAATCTTTTACAATCACAGGTATCCGGGTTCAAAGCTTTGAATAAAACATGTACAGGTATTACAATCCATGACTTTTTTCGCACACAAATAAAGTCGGCTGAGGAAAGACAAAAAGGAATAACCCAATATTTGAGTAAAAAGTGCCGTTTAACTTTATCGCATACTATCTTAGTAATTATAAACTCTGGCAAAAGGAAATAAGCCTCTTAGACCATCGAGAATGATAAAAAGAAGTTTTTAATGAGTTAAAATAACCTTCATTAATAAAAAAAAACACAGCCAAACAGAAGGTGTTTATCCACTGGATGTTGTTTTCAAGGTGCAATTTGCAGTCATGCAAAAAGAGCTAGCATTATGTGGCAGTCAGAAAATCTATATTTTGTGACCGAAAAACGTATCGCGTATTTCTTGACTGCGTGGAAAAGGGGAATAAACCGCATTTTCGAAGAACCTAGCAGTCAAAGAATAATATACGAGTATGTCGGTCAGTGAAAATACTCCTCGATTCATGTTTTTTTTTAAATGACTGTCAGTTATTTTTTATAATGTTTATTTAATAGTGCACTAGAGGTCCAACTGCCCGGAGGTTTCCAAAGGTCGCGGGTTCAAACCCGGCGTGCGCCAATAACTTTTATTTAACTAATATGTGTCATAACACATTTAATGCAAATAAAAATAATAAAAAGTATATTTGCGGCACGTTCCAGAGTAATAGATACTCTAAGTATCGCCCTGGTGTATCTACCACTCTGAATGAATGAAGTGGTTGTTGAAACGAGAATAAGGTTGTAAAGTACTTTTCTATTCAGATCTGGTCCTTAAGCATAGCTAGAGCAATTTCAATCAACGATTTTAATACGTATATAGTACTTTAATAAAAACACTTATAAGTTTTTAAAGTGAATAAAGAAAAAAATACAAAAAATTATTAACGCAATCGTAATTATCTTCACACCAAACGTAAACACAACTTTTATTGTATTTTTTTCGTAAGTGTTGGTTACTTCCTTCTGTCTTTACAGTCTTCACACAGTCCATGTATAACAAAGGATTCTCCAACCATTTCAACGCCTCGGTTTACTCAAGCATATGTGAGACAAAACACGATTTTACTATTATTTGTTAGGCCAATCCGAGATAGTGGTACTGGAGCGCTTCGAACGCCAAAAATAATAATGAAAGTTCCACATCGCCTCGGATGACCTCCGTAGACGAATTTAAAAATGTATTGTTTTTTATTTATACGGTGAATACTCAGAGAAATAACAATTTATCTACCTACTTAGGTCAGAAATTCAATGAGCCACTTGCGCGAATTATGAATTGGCTTAAAAAATCACGTAGACATGTTTTTTCCAACAAGAACAAGTTAATGCAACTTTTTTAACGTCTACAATTTTTTTTAAATAATTTGAACAGATCTGCATTTTAACCTTCTGGCGTTACTATATAAACAATATAATTACTACAATTACTATGTAGCTGAAAAAAACACTTTTGCAAATTGCCATCCCAACACTTAGGCTTATGCCTAGTGGGATGGGCAATTTACCAACTAATAAAAAAATGTATGGTGAAGTAAAATAATAAATAAATAAACAAAAATAAATAAAGAAATAAATAAAACATTTTATTCATAATTATATTCATTTAATATTTTTTTTAACTCCACCGTGAATGTATTTTTTAGATATTTTTTTAATAGTGAATACCGCATAAGATTCGCAACTGCTCCTAACCGTCTGGAGCCAGTGGGACTATGGCATCTCCAATCGGGGTATGTTGTGAGGCAAAAGATAATAGGGAGGGGGAGGAGATGGGGAAGAGAAAGAGGAAGGTTGGGAATTGTCTGGCTATTCAGATCTGGTCACAAACGGCTAAAGCCATTTCAATCAAGCAACGTTTCGATTCTGAATGGTGGTCTTTCACCAGGGCGATGCTTAGAGTATCTACTACTCTGGAACGTGTCGCAAATATACTTTATATTATTTTATATGAATTAAATGTGTTATGACATACGAGGCCTGTTCAAAAGAAAAGGTGAATTTTAAATTTTCGCGGGCTGTGTACATTCGATAATCTTTTTTTTATGTTGGTACACATGTGTTTATCATATGTTAGCATTATCAGCCATTTTGGATTAGTGGTTTGTTTTTGACAACTGGAAAGGTTAGTCACGTTTTTGTGTGTTCTTCGATTTTTTTACTTTTGAAAAAAATGGATCAAATAATAAAATCCATGATTTATTTTTCCACAACTCCAGGACGCTCATCGTCATTAACATCTTCTCGGCCTTCTGTAAAGCGCTTGTACCACTTATAAACACTTTTTTGAGACAAAGTAGACTCGCCGAATGCCACAGTCAACATTTTAAGTGCGTTGGAGCGCTTTATTCCATTTTTAACGCAAAATTTAATATATATTCTTTGATCCATTTTTTTCAAAAGTAAAAAATCGAGAACACACAAAAACGTGACTAACCTTTCCAGTTGTTAAAAACAAACCACTAATCCAAAATGGCTGATAATGCTAACATATGTGTACCAACATAACAGCAAAAAAATCGATAATCGAATGTACACAGTCGGCGAAAATTCAAAATTCACCTTTTCTTTTGAACAGGCCATGTATATTAATTAAATAAAAGTTATTTGAGTACGCCGGGTTTGAACCCGCGACCTTCGGATTCGTAGTCGAGCGCCTTACCATTAGACCATGAAGGCCGTCTATATATGAACAATGGGTGAGCTTATGAAATCATAAGTCTTACATATTAAAGCAGAATTGAACTTGAATTGTCGATTTTAGCGCTTTGGCACTTTGTTTTAACGATAATAAAATACAATTTTATAAATTGATTTACTTCTACGAAATGTGATGAATTAATGAGCACAATTAAAGAACCTAATTATTGACTAATTTTATTAAATAAAGAGGATGCCTGGAAATCACATTTGAATTTAAAAAATATATAAAGCGCCCTTGATGTTATGTTTCACAAAAATGGCGCTATAGAAATTACCCAAGTATTGTCAAATCTTTTCCAAGAATGTACGTGGGATGTAAGTAATTTATATTTTAAACTCAGCTGACAAGCATGACAACATGACCGTCATGCTTGAAAGCCGATGACAATTTAATCAAAAGCTGTAACGGGCCGAGAATCAGCGTTTAACGGGGGGAATTCAAAATGGTCATGAAATGTGATGAGAGTTTGAAACACCCCTATCTAATCATTTTTTTTTTATGTTATCTTCATTGTTTTAAGTTTCTGATATGTATTTTTACTTGTATGGCAGACAGAGTATTGCACCCACCGCTCTGTTCCGCTGAAATAAAAAGCTATTATTATTATTATTATTAATATTTATATTATTATTTTTCCTTCTCCGTAAAAACTTAGACGGCAATCAAGATTCTACCAAAGTAATCGCAGCGTAACTACGCGTATAATAATATTACCTATTTGTAAATTCGACCCACACGAAGTTAGCGCGAGTCGGCCGCATTCACCCACAAGATGGCGGCCTGCCAACAGCTGATTTCGTAACTGTCAAACTACTCTCGATCTGGATTATTCGTGGTACAATCTGTTTGTAAGTCTTTGTTTGTTAAATGCTGTGTGCATTCGGTGGGCGGATATTAATGAAACGTATTCAATTAAAGTAACTGCATTGCGTCGAGCGCTCTGTAATGAATTAAATTGATGAGGCAAGTGTTTATATGAAAATTTGCGCAAAAAGCAATGACATTACAAACATATAGACACGTATCGTCTTAGAATATTTACACAAAATGTGGCAGGTAACAAAAACACTACGTTCCCGAGTGGTAGGACGCTATATAATTTTACCCCACCTTTACAAATTTACGATAAATCACTTCCTCCGGGTTTTTACGTCGTAAACCGTGAAAGAGAAAGAGATAAGACAAGTCTTCACACAATATAGCACCACTTTTCGGTATGTAAGCATGTTTTTCGTCTCCCGCGTCTTCGTTGACTCCGCCCACACGTTTTCATATGCGACATAAATGAACATAAGTCAACGGTTTTTTGGGTTATATTATATATTTTTGTTTATAACAATACTGTAAAAAAGTGGTTACACGAATAAGCAAAAACATTATATCGACATGTGCTATGAATGAATGTATAAATACCCTATCCCTAGTCCTATCCACACCTAGGTCTAGCCGAGTCCGGCAAAACTCATCAAAACTGACAACAGCAGCGCTCTCTCTTGTATATTATTGCTCTGAGGGATGTATACTGACTCTAGCCACGCCCGATTCAGGATAAAATCATCAATCCTGACTACGCTAGTGCTCCCTACTGGTATATTATTACTCTGGGCTTGATACATTATTTTCGACGGTGAAGAAACTTTGCACTATCTTGTTATATTGGGTAAACTGAAATATGCCAGCGGTCGTGATTTTTTTTAAGACGTTATTTCTAAGGAGGTTAGTCGGCACATCATTATTGCAATAAATTATATTTTGCAATTTATGATCTGGCGATTTGTCACACAGATGTAATGATTTTTTTTTCGAAAATAATTGCCATTAAATGAGTGTTTGCTTCACACCTTCCTGTTGTAAGTTACCTGCTCACACCTTCAACGAATGATTTATCCAACGTCTATCTATAATAGTTCGAATAGAACGTTCGCCACACTGCAAAGAAAAGCCCCTCTCGATGGATAAATTTGTATAAATTTCCATTTTTGTATTATTAATTCATTGTGCAACAAAGAAACGACATCGCATGAATATCTCCTAATTTGGTTATTTCCATATCGAGAAGTCAATTGTGGCGGATAGCGATATAACAGTGGAAATAGCTATCAATTGTTGACTGACTGAATAGTACGAGTATGATGGCTGCGCAACTGGGCATATTTGAGATAAATGCATTTCCGGAGAATGTAACAACTGTTATGCAAACAATGCACTAGCCTTCCGAGCTAAATACAACAGGGTTACGTGGAATAGGTAAGACTTTGGATTTGATTTATTGTGTGTTTTTTTGTTGTTGTTTTTTTCGTAGAAAGCAATCACTTTGTGGTTTGACATACGAGTATGCAATGAAAATGAAATAATAACTTCGTACAAGACAGAAGATTTTATTTTAATTTTTATGACCGAACGGTTTCGCTTAGCTTAAGCATCTTCAGGGTAAAAAATACATTGTAATGATAATAATATTTGGATAATTTGTATAGCGCCGTTTTTGTAAAAAAATCACCTCGAGGGCGCTGTAAAAATCCTAATTTCTAGTTAATATTAATTCCTAGTTTATATAAGTATATACCTGGCAGGTAACTTCTGGCAGGACACAATCACTTTACCATAATAACATAAAATGTAGCTGATTTTCACATGTTTATATATATATATATATATATATATATATATATTTTTAGGGCATGAAAATAAATTTAAAATATAGTTTATCAAAAGTATTTTTAAATTTTTCGTAGTGAGGAACAGATAATGATGAAAATATAGTGTGGTTATATACACTCGTACATACAGAGGGAGAACACTATGTAAAAAAGGAGAACAGTAAGAAAACAAAAGAATAACATTTAAATTATAACAAAGCAACAAAGAGAAAGAGACGGATAATATGAAATGAAAGAGGCAAAACGTCAACTGAGAAGGTGATAAAAGAATAATGAGAAATTTTATGAGTTTACGGGATATTTAGCTACTATTGGACTACTGGACAAATTTTATCCGAAATCGGTCTGTCATAAAAAAATAAAATAAAATCTCTGGTCGTATGCAAAGTTATTATTTCATTTTAATTTATTATGTATTTATTTATTAACTCGTATACTGGGTTATTAAAAACTCAGTTAGTGTACAATTGTAAAAAAATAATTACAAATACAAAAGATACCTAAATCAAATATATATAAAATTACAAAAACAATGAATAATAAATAATACTAATAAAATCAAGATACACAAAGAGAGACATAAATGATACACAATATAATGAGCCCAATCATTTTTACATATTTTTAAGCAATAGCAGGACATTTTTTCTGAAACTGTACAAACTATCGACAAAAATGTCTACGTTAGCACAGTCTATCTTATTATATAGTCGACACATTTGAGACAGAGGATTAAAGTAGGCAATATTATTTCTGAATGTACTTAGGTGGAATGTACTATGGCGTCTTAAACAATAAGAAGTAGGTACATTTTTTTCCAATACTGCTAAGATATACTTTAGTATCGAGATCGCCGTGATTTTTTTAAGTAAACATATTATATTAGTTATTTACCGTCTAGTTTTAAGTGAATTAATGTTGAAATATTCAAGGCATGCGTCATATGATCTAAGATGGTCATGTAGAGACCACATATAAAAAATAACAATAATACGTCTAGTAAAATATTAATAAATATTTAATTGACGAGTTCGCCCCCCTCAATTGTCATTGTTTGTTAATAATATAAACACAATTTGTACTGTTATGAATAAAGTTTGAAACGATGTTTTATAAAAAAAAATCCCCCTAGTTCTATGTCAACGCTGTGTGAAGTGTCAAATCGAAAATCATCAAAAATACAGAAAAAAATTCACTCTTCTGGGATATTGGCTAACTTGAATTAGCATAGGTCAGTTATTCTGAGCAATTGAAAGTTATAGGGAGGAATGAACTTCAGTTAGTTGATCCACAATCAACCACCTCTTAAGAACAAGAACGGGTCATAAAAACTACCTTTTCTCGTGCTAAAAATGTCAACAGCCTACGAATATTGCCTTGGCCGGGCATGTCTTCTAACTATACACCAGTGACAAAGGGATCTAATTCATCGGAGCATTCCTCATTGCAATACCGACCGGACAAACACAGCATTTCTACCTATTGAATTTGTCACGAAAATAGCATTTCGTCCGTTAATATGGAAGAATCTAGAGTTTTTCAAGTATTTAGGATCTCCAGTTGACTACCAAACTCAATAGTAGGGCGTAGTTGCGATTTGTAACGGGTCAAATAAATATAGAATCAGTTTTTAAAAAAAGCTGAGGCCTCTAGCGGGGAATGTCCGTTCCACGCAACACAGACCAACTTTGTCTTGACCTTTGCAAAAAAATAACCATGGATAATAAATTAACCATAGAAAGTACTCAGTGTAATCGAAATGGGCCATTTGAAATGCCAAAAATAGGAACTTGACATTAAATTTGATTAAGGTTATTAAAAAAACAGGTTATTCCAATCGCCCAAGCAATTTGATGAGTGATAAATTGATTCTGGTCACCCGATACATCATCTAGAGAATACTGAGGTTAATAACAAGCTATTAGATATGCATATTGGGCCGCAGCTGTCAATCAAAGTATTCAATGCGTAGGTGCAATAAACTTGCAGAATAAACACTTTACAATTTGGTTACAATTACGAAGGTGAAAATTCTATTTTCAAGACTTATTAATTCGTGGAGAAATTCGGGTGACTACTTATTTTTTTTACTAATATTTACTTTAGACGTTACCTGTTTATTTTTTTGTGCTTTTTCTGAACGATAAGATTAGAATACAGCTTTTGATGGGCCTCCTTCAACAAACCAGTCTATAAAAAAAAAACAGAAATACCCCAACCCAACACCCCCGGATTCGTAAATTTAACAAATGCATACCATGCGACGGAATGAAGGCCTGCGTAGTCGAGTGGAAAGACGCCCGACTATGAATCCACGCATTTAATTTATGTAAAATAATATACGAGGCCTGTTCAAAAGAAAAGGTGAATTTTGAATTTTCGCGGGCTGTGTACATTCGATTATCGATTTTTTTTTGTTTTTGTGTTGATACACATATGTTTATCATATGTTAGCATTATCAGCCATTTTGGATTATTGGTTTGTTTTTAGCCCGCGAAAATTCACCTTTTATTTTGAACAGGCCATGTATATGAGTAGTATGTTTGCGGCACGTTCCAAAGTGGTAGATACTCTAAGTACCCCCTCGATGAAAGACCACCATTCAGAATTGAAACGTTGCTTGAAATGGCATTAGCCGTGTTTGGTGACCAGATCTGAAAAGCTATGTGATTCCTAACCTTCCTCTTCCCCATCCCCTTCCAATGATCAGGGTTAGTATAATCACTCCATTGTAGACTGCTAGCTTCGCTTTTTTGGACGATTTATTATTCAGGTCAGTCCTCCATTAATGGAGTTTCCTGCATTCACCCTTCTTTCAATATCCTTATCAGCCTTTCCATCTTTCGTAAACATACTTCCTTAATACATAAACTCATTTACTTGCTCCAAGTATTCATCATTTACAACTATATTGCACGCTGTTCTCCTACCCTCTCTCTCAGACACCATGACTTTGGACTAACTTACATTCATCATTAACTCATTCTGCATACATACTTGGTTCATCCTAGACACGAGAAACTGTAGATCTTCTATACTGTCAGAATTCATCACCGCATCATCAGCAGCATATTTTCATGTTGTTCATTTTCGCGCCCAAGCCCACACCTTTCAATTCTTGCATACAATTATCCAGGCGCAGAATATTATTCAACATCTAAACGGTGCGGTAATTGAAGGGGGCTAGAAATTATTTGAAGTATCTACTTTATCTAATCTAAAATAAACAAACGTCTCAAATACATCGGACGGTCCCCGCTGTTGTTGAGAATCGCGGTTGCCTTGAATATCCAATAAGATAAGGATGGTTATATACAGAATCTACCAAAAATAGTTATTAGCAATATCAATATCGTCGCCGGAAAGGCAAAAGATCTGAAGCGTTACTTTGGGAAGCTTACACCAGAACACTTTAAAGTTTTTTTTGTATTAAAATAAAATTCATTAGTCTTCAGTGGTTGATTGAATTTTGAAATAAAAGTACACTTAGGTAACTTAATGATCTCACTGAGTTACATGAAGCGACAAAAAACTAAAAAAAAGTCCCAAACTTGTGTCGCTTGAGTCAAGCCTTCTCCCAAACGGTAAATATATTTTAGATGGCTGAAAGGCCACAAAAGTCTTCAGAATCAAAAAAGAGCGAGAGCATTCGATGCAGAAAAAAACACTGATCGAAACTGCATATTTAAATATTTTTTTACGAAAGTGTCGCTTAGTCTTTTTTGCCTTTCCAACGATGATATTACGTCATCAAGGTGGTAAATATCAAGACATATCGGCATTTTATCAGGATTATCAGGATTATTAAGATATGAGGAAAATAAACATTTTTTAACAAGCGGAAAGTACGTAACCGTAGGGCTTGGTAATTGTATGTTTATATTTCCTTGCGATTAGGTAAAAAAACATAACAAGGTTAAGTGTATAGCGCACGATGAAGTTACTCTCAAATGACTCAAATTATAGGCTTCAGAGTCTACTTAAATGCTGTCCTCAAAAGAGGTAAAGTAAACTACAATACTAGGTAAGAAGATGAAAAAATAGGCTTAACTCGAGAATAATAATACGTGGTGGTACCTAATACTTAGAAGAAGGGCCCAGGCAACATGATGCAGATAGAAAAAAATACCGTGGACCTTTAATACCAAAAACCTTAGCCACCTAACTGTTTTGAAAGGGCTTCCCAGGCGAACGACCAAAAGGGGAGAAAGTTCACAATACGAGATTTGTGGGTTCTTGTTAGGGTTTTCAGCAACTCATGGAACAATTACAACGTGCGACTGTTCTCTTTGGACACGACGTTTGTGGGTTCGTGGGAGGATTTTCAGCAATACACGGAACCACAACTACGAGGGACAGTTCTCTTCGGATATGAGGTTTTTGGGTTCGTGGGAGGATTTTCAGCAATACACGGAACCACAACTACGAGGGACAGTTCTCTTCAGACTTGAAGTTTCTGCAGCAACTCATGGAACAATTACAACGTGCGACTGTTCTCTTTGGACACGACGTTTGTGGGTTTTTGAGAGGCTTTCCAGCAATAAACGGAACCAAAACTACGAGGGACAGTTCTCTTCGGATATGAGGTTTGTGGGTTCGTGTGAAGATTTTCAGCATTACACGGAACCACAACTACGAGGGATAGTTCTCTTCCCACACGAGGTTTATGGGTTCGTAAGAGGCTTTTCAGCAATGCACTGAACCACAACTACGAGGGACAGTTTTCTTCGGACATGAGGTTTCTGGGTTCGTGAGAGGATTTTCAGCAATACACGGAACCACAACTACGAGGGATAGTTCTCTTCCGACACGAGGTTTATGGGTTGGTGAGAGGCTTTTCAGTAATACATTGAACCACAACTACGAGGGACAGTTCTCTTCGGACATGAGGATTCTGAGTGTGTGAGAGGATTTTCAGCAATACACGGAACCACAACTACGAGGGACGGTTCTCTTCCGACACGAGGTTTGTGGGTTCGTGAGAGGCTTTTCAGCAATACACGAAACTAAGACCACGAGATACAGTATCATTAAGCTAGAAATTTGTGGGTTCTTGGTGGAATTTTCCACCACATATGGAACCACATCCACGAGAGAAAAAATCTTTTCGAGGTTTGTAGGCTCATGACAGACTTCTCCCCCTTTATAACCTTACTGTAATTATGCATGAAGACAGATAAGTAAAAAAGCTTAATCTATAGAAGTGATTGGTCATTTCGTCAAATGAAAGTAAGCGTACATCAGTCCAATTGCACTTTCACCTTTCACGTGGTCAAAGTCGCCTAGCGATTGTTGCCTTAGTACAAATTAATATTGGGCATTTATATTCAGGTTGCATTGCAGTATAAGGATAACTGTCTTGTTGCCATTTTATTCTTCAAATATGAGCTTAGGGGATGGTCTATGTTCCTGTTTATCTATTTGTTTAAACGCCCTGATGAGCTTTTACCTCAGGGCAATAATATACAGGAGGAAGCGCTTTTTTAGTCAGTATTGATTATCTTTGCCTGACTTGGCTAAGCCTAGACGTGGCTAGTACTAGGGCTAGGGTATTCTTACATCCGTTCATAGCACATGTCGACATGATGTTTTTGTTTATTTGTAAAACCACTTTTTCACAGGATTGTTATAAACTAAAATATCGGATATAACCTAAAAAACCGTCGAGTTATGTCCAGTTATGTCGCATATCAAAACGTAGTGGGCAGAGTCACCGGAGACGCGGGAGACGGAGAAAATTCTTACATACCGAATGGTGGTGAAATATTGTGTGAGAACTCGTCTCGTCTCTTTCTCTCTCACGGTTTACGATCGTACATTTGTATAGGTTGTGTAAAAATATTCAGCTATCTCTCCATATATTCTGGCTTTTACGTATTAAACGAACATAAAGTAAGTCCTTGAGTACAGAGGATAACAAAAAAGATAAATACAGTAAAAATGGTAAAAAGTTTGAACGTTTTGAAATATGGATAGCAAACAAAAATTAAATAATAGTTCCCATGCATTAGTGACAAATAAATATATCATTGGCAATTTACGTGAAAAATGACAATACTTGAGGTGTATTCGTTTTCGAGAGTATGTAGACGAGGAATGGGTGCATGCATGTGGTAGTTAGCATGGAAATTATTGTAGCAAAATAATACGTTTAATTTTGTTTTTGTTGTTGCATTGTTAGTTCATATTTTGGCACTTATAATGCTTAACTGTATGCACATGTCTAGTAATAAATAATACTTCGCATAATAAAACATAATTGCATTAATAATAAGCATTTGTAATGTGGATGTATGTATGAAATACGTGAGGTTCTGCAAAGTGCATACAATTAGCAACCTATTATTTGGTTCGCAGAATCCAATGCTGTGCGTTCGGTTCACTGGATTTCTGGACCAAATAACTAGTAATGTTGTTTTTTTAATGCGTGCTGTATGGTGCAAATACAAAATCAAACTTTTGTTAGCAGACTGTTAAAAAATGACTAAAAGCAATAAAATTATCGGTGTCCAAGGTAGGTAGAGATATTTACATAGGAACAAGCCAGGACATTTTTTAAAATAAAAAATACAACATTTTAAAAACTTCGAAAATAACGAACTTTAATTTGAATGCTTTTATGTTAAAATATAACTAAATAACCATCAAGCAGTTTCTCCGCAGGGGTAGGAAGAGAGGACGGGCTGCCATACAACTTGCTTCATTCACATTCATGCATCGTCTCATACAAACTCTTCTCTGACTATTCACATGGCCCGACTCAAGCATTTAATATTCACTTGATCGTGCCACGTCTCCCTCGGGCGTCCCCGACTTCTTCCATTCACTTTCGCATCAAATATTATTTTCACACTACTTTCTTCGTTCATTCGCTCTACATGACCAAACCATTTAAGCGTCCCTTTCCTTGATCCTATTCCTTGATAGTATGTTAACATACCTAGCTTGTGTTTAGTTAAATTTATATTTTCCTGTGATTTTTTCACAGGTGCAATTTAGTTATAGTGTTAATATAATAATATTTAATACAATTGCATTCGAAAAATATAATTTCATTGCATTCGTTATGCAAGCATTTTTTTTTCAGAGATGAAATACATAATCCGTGTATTTCAACTAATACTGGAAGAGATCAACTTGTTTGTTCCAAATAAACAATAATTTAAATCGTGCGAGGCATCGTGACGTGGTAGTTGATGCAACTAAAAACCGAACGTGCTCATATAAAAGTACATGGCCTGTTCAAAAGAAAAGGTGAATTTTGAATTTTCGCGGGCTGTGTACTTTCGATTATCGATTTTTTTTTTGTTATGTTGGTACACATATGTTAGCATTATCAGCCATTTTGGATTAGTGGTTTGTTTTTGACAACTGGAAAGGTTAGTCACGTTTTTGTGTGTTCCTCGATTTTTTACTTTTTGAAAATAATGGATTAAAGAATAAAATCCATGATTTGTTTTTCCACAACTCCAGTACGCTCATCGTCATTAACATCTTCTCGGCCTTCTGTAAAGCGCTTGTACCACTTATAAACACTTTTTTGAGACAAAGTAGACTCGCCGAATGCCACAGTCAACATTTTAAGTGCGTTGGAGCACTTTATTCCATTTTAAACGCAAAATTTAATACATATTCTTTGATCCATTTTTTCAAAAAATAAAAATTGAAGAACACACAAAAACGTGACTAACCTTTCCAGTTGTCAAAAACAAACCAATAATCCAAAATGGCTGATAATGCTAACATATGATAAACATATGTGTACCAACACAACGACAACAAAAAAACGATAATCGAATGTACACAGCCCGCGAAAATTCAAAATTCACCTTTTCTTTTGAACAGGCCTCGTACACCTTAAAATATAATGATTCTACTATTTAATCATGCTGCATCTACTTGAGACGTTTTTAGCGGTGAGTACTTAGATATTTTAAACAGGTTTATATCTTATTGTTTAACATTTGAGTAGCTGAGTCATGATGCGCTTTTCGCCATGTTTCAAACAGTGCTGCAGTGTCTTTAGTAAGCACCGTATTAAAAATGTGGATATCCGGAAAGAATGCAAGGCTAATGTGAGCGTAATGAATAGGATCAAGAAAATGACGCTTAGGTGGTTTGGGCATGTAGAGCGAATGAACGAAGAAAGGAGTGTGAAAATAATATATGATGCGAAAGTGAATGAAGGAAGAAGTCGAGAACGCCCGAGAAAGACATGGCAAGATCAAGTAAATCAAATACTTGAATCGGGTCATGTGAAGAGTCAGAATAACAGTAGAGTATATATGAGACGATGTATGAATGTGAATGAAGCAAGGAGTGTGTGCCAAGAAAGAGTTATATGGCGGTCTGTCTTCTCTGCATACCCTTGCGAGGAAACGGCGTGATGGTTAGTTAGTTAGCTAGTTAGGTAGTTAGTGTTGCAGTGTCCATCACTAGAGCAGGTATCACTAATTGACCTCACTCCAATTGCCCTGATCAGCAAAACTCTTCACGATCCCTGCACTATTTAATATTTTGTTTATAGTGAATACTGCACAAAAGTCCCAACTGCTCCCGACTATTAAGTGTTTGGGAGCTCCAGCTCAGAGGTGGCTCCCAAATTTAACTGGTGTGCGTACTTGAGATATGCATACGACCATTTGTATTTGTGTATCTATAATAATACCCAAAATTAACAGGTATGTATAAAATCCTTTGTAAAATAATGATAAATTTTAAATACCACCGTTTGATTTATTTTAGTGATTACAAAATAATAACAGTGAATTTATATAGCGCAGTTTTGTGATAGTTCACCTGCAGTACCATACGCTTTACACAAAATTAACTAACCTAATATAACAACGAGACCTCAATGGGGCTTTACACAGGTAATTGTATATTGTACACACTTCGAAATAAATGTATTTTAAATTTTCTTGTTAAGTTCTCAATGCTAATATCTACGAGTATGTATATTTAAAAATGAATGTTTGTCTGTCTGTCCTCGATTTTCAAAAAAATCACTCGACCGATTTCGTTGAAGATAGCACAGTGTGTCCCTTTTAGTGACGGGAAATCCAACATGTAAAACTGTTGCTATAACGTTTTAAAATTAGTGTGAAAAACATTGAACCCGCCATGATGTATTGAGGTTTGCCCATAGATATACCACTCTGGTTAGCCACAGATTACATATTCCACAGACAAAGGTTTTTTTTTGTAGAATATTTTCAAAATGGAAAACACACGTAGGTACCTACTTAAAAACTTTTTTTATTTAAATAAAATAATAAACAGAATTTAAACACAAACACTTTCTTTCTTTGAGTGGCATTGCAAAGCACGCCGGGTACTCGCTAGTAATAATATAAATGTTTGTAGAAAATGTACGCAGGCCATTCTAAACACAAAACGTTAAATAATAACACATCACAGAGTCAGCAATCAGTTGCAAATGATTGCAAAGGCATTTCAATGATTGGTTAGTAACTAATACGTTGTATATAGGTATGTAATAAAGTACTAATGACAATCAATATAGATTGATATTTTAATCGAAGCAAAATGCAGTTGATTGTTGTCGATTTGTGGTGACTACGAAACGAACGAACGAGGAAGTCAATCGACTTAGGTGTTAAGTGCTTAGAATAATAAGTGTGGTAAGCCGCCTTCGTCTAGTTAGAAGCTATAGAAAGTAGTTTAATATACAACGGGTAATTAGATAGACAGAGTAGGAATTAAGTACTGGTGCAGTGTTAAAAAAAACATGAAAACACATATGAAAAAAAAATACAGTAAAAATGTGGCAAGCTAAAAAAAAATAAACCAATGCTTTGTTTCAATTACCACATCTATTTCGATTTCCTCTCTGCTTCCACCGCATACCCCTTACCTTGAAATAACAATATATGGAGAGAGAGCTTATTCTTTTTACCCAACCTATACAAATTTGAGATAAATCACTTTCTCTGGGTTTTTACGTCATACACCACGAGAAAGAAAGAGACAGCAAAATTTCCTAAATGATATTCTTCGTGTCCCGCGTCTGTGTTGACTCCGCCCACACGTTTTGATATGCGACATAAATGGACATAAGTCAACGGTTTTGTGGGTTATATGCTATATTTTTGTTTATAACACTACTGTGAAAAAGTGGTTATACGAATAAACAAAAACATGTCGATATGTGCTATGAATGGATGTATAAATACTCTAGCCCTAGTCCTAGCCACTTCCAGGTCTAGGCGAGTTCGGAAAAACTCATCAAAACTGACTACAGCAGCGCTCTCTCTTGTACATTATTGCTCTGAGCTTGTAACTATCCAGCGATGACTTCCTCGTATGTTCGTTGTTAGATTCATTATTATTTATTTATTCAAAATAAATTGTTGGGTTCATTACTATTTATTTATTGAATAACAAAGATCTCATAAAAACAGTAGTTCACCAAATACATTAAGAGATGAATGATATAAAAAATATTGTAGATACATTCATAGTGTTATAAAAGAAACTACACATTTATTTACACCTCATATATAGACAAGGTATTATATATCCGAAGGAGTTATATGAGTACAAACTGAAGTAGTGTGACGCATAATATATGATATAATAACGCAACTAATGTGAGCAATGAAAGAAAAAAAAAGATAAGATATAAGAGAGGTTCACTAATCCATGTTATGAGACAATCATTGAATTGGCAAGTGTAAAAATGTATGTAATTTTATTTTTATTTTTAAGAGTATGTACTGTACGAATGTAGATCGTAATGTACTCAACGGTCACTCTTGTATGTACATCAAGAGATAGTGACAAAACCATAGAGTTGGTAGAGTAGTATGTATCCAAAGCAGTGAAGTCAGTTTTGGACTTGTTTTTGATGATTTTAACATGACTCGGCGCACCTGGGCGTGGCTAAGACTAAGACTACGGTATTTATACACCCATTCATATCACATATCGACATAATGTTTTTGTGTATTCGTAAAGCCACTTTTTCACAGTATTTTTATCGACAAAAATATAGCATATAACTTAAAAAACCGTTAAGTTGTGTCAAGTTTAATGGCACAATAAAAAATGTGGGCGGAGTCCCGCCGTGAACCAGGACCTTAATATCATCCTTACGATACGTTCAAGTGGTCCAAAAAAATTGTTGTCTCTTTTTCTCTCATGGTGTACGGCGTAAAAACTCGGAGAAAGTGATTTATTACAATTTCGGATGGGTTGGGTAAAACGAATTAGCTATCCCTCCATTAGATTCTTACTCCGAGGACAAAACTCTATATATGTGCATCTAAATATATCTAAGGTGGATGCAGCTTCATTGAATAGCTCCATCGCTTTATATATTGGCGTGTTTTTGTATGAGAAGTTCTGACTTTCGGTGTGTACCACGTCATATTATGCCTCGCACGAATGTACTTACTTGGGGCAATCAAGTTGATCTCCTTTAGTAAATATTATCCTGACGAAGAAAGGATTCTACCGAAACCGGTCGACAGTTGAGATAAATTTTGCGGTTCAAAGAAACTTTTACTTCATGTAATCTATCGAGACTGATTGAAAGACTGGCTTTTCAGATCTAGTCGACTCCGATCAGTAGCGATGGTGTGTAAAGTGTTTTAGAACCTTAGAGTAACCTAGAGACCTAACTTTTCGAAATATTGTAGCAAGTTTATGACCAAGCTTGACCACAGGAGGTATGGCGTATAAGCTTCCAGCCAATAGGATGCGAAGAAAACCGTAAAGATAAACATTATTCCGTCTTTATCTGTTCGCGAACAATTTCGGGTTGCTATCATGAGAAAGAATGAGACATGGATACGTTCAGATGTTGGACTAATCAGGGAATCCCCATTTTTACAAATTTACGTGAGAATCCCGTATATCTCTCTAAGTAAAACATTAAAAATGCATTAAAACTCATTTTAAACGGAAGTTTATTATATCGAAACAAATAATGCAAAGATTTACCAAATATTGGTGTGGGTAACTAGTTGTTTTGTAGGTTAGCATGTTAAATATTTGAGGTAAAACTAAAAAATACGAATTCTTGGATAAATACCTGTGGAAACTGAATTTTTTGGTCCTTTGTTACTTCAGTTGAAGCAACCAACAACCGCACATATAGCCATATCGTTTTTTTAATATTGCACTAAATTCACGTAAGTAATTATATATTTTAAGCTTTTTGTCTGTCAATTCGACTGACAGAAGTAAACTAGTGTGAAGTTAGTAATATATTGAAAAATGGCTACACGGCTTTTAGCACGCCCCAAATCATATGTTCTTAATAACAATTTTTTGTCTCTTTTTCTAATATGTCTATAGAACCGAGCATAAAGAGAGAGCTATATTTGACTCATAATTAGGACGGTCTCTCTATATTGTTACTTTAAGTTTAGAACGAAATAAATAGTTTATACTGCTTCAATGGAATAATTTTTTTAGACATGAAAAAAACTCAAGTTTATAAATTGCAAGGTTTAAAACCTTAGACTTCTGAGCCCAAGGTCAATGCTCTTACCACTCTGCCACGGAGCACGGCATATTTTATAATGCTTTGTGGTACTTTTTCCTTGTTCCAACTCCCACATGGAATTTATTTGTTCTCCGGTTCATTTTTGTTTACATTTCCCATGTCTTATTTCTTCTCGTATATCTCCCATGTAACTATCCACCCACGTTACCTTTCAAAAGCCAAAGGGATTTAACCAGTGTCGCAGCGACCACCGGGCAATTTGGGTAGTCGCCCAGAGGCCCAGGAGATGGAAATAATCTTAAATGTTTGCGATTACCACTTTCCATCTTTGTAAAAATCTCTATGGCAAATTACATTTGTAGTCGTACTGGCAAAAGAAAATAGTTTTGAATCACCCCCGCTAACACACGATTCTCGGCCCGTTTCAGCATTTGATCGAATTACAATCAGGCGTCACGCATTAAAGGCCTAATGCTTAAGGCTAAGCGCGCATTAGGCGGCCTCTGAAAGACCACCATTCAAAATCAATAATTGGTTTTAGCAATATTTTCCAACCTTCAATTGACAACTCTCTTCAACCTCATAACATAGGTCATTACACATTTGATCAATATAAAATAATATGTAGTATATTTGCGACACATTCCAAAGTGGTAGATACTCTAAGTATCGACCTGGTGAAAAACCACCATTCAGAATTGAAACGTTGCTTAAAATGGCTAGCCTTATTTAATGACCAGATCTGAATAGCCAGGTACTTCTCAACCTTCCCTATCCTCATCTCCCTCCTCTCCCCACTACCTTCAGCCTCACAACATACCCCTATTGGGGATGCAATAGTCTTACTGGCTCTAGGCGGTTGGGAGCATTTGAGACTCTTGTGCGGTATTCACGTAAAAAAAAGGAGGCCATAGTCCGACGGTTCCGGGCAGTTGACATTTTTATGACTCACAAAAAAATAAATACATAAACAAACGACAGGCTTGTCTGTGATCTGTGCGATGAGCTCAGTGAACTCATAAAATATTGATTCAGCTGTGAGAACATATCCAGTGTCATCGTCATCGTAATGACAATGCAATGCAGGAAGAGGAATTTGGAACCTGATACGAACTCGCGCCCTGTGTTTGTAGTGAAGAGACAAACCGATACCTTAAAACTGTTGAAATACCTCTGAAAAGTGATGTTTTATAATATTTGTTTGGTCTTATTTGAACATTCGCGCATAGCACAGATTATCACCATATTTTTTTTTTTATTTGTATAACCACTGCAAGTTTTTTAATCAATACAAATATAAGGAAATAACCTCAAAATCTGTTGACGTAAGTTATGCGACTCGGTGATCTGAAGTTATCGCGGACGGAGAAAATCCTTATATAAGTGCTGCGATAATATGTGACGACTTTTCTTGTCTCTTTCTCTCTCATGGAATACGACGTAAAGACCAGGAGAAAGTGATTTACCGCAAATTTGTATAGATTGGGTAAAAATATTAGCTATACCTCCTTATATTGTTACTCTAAGGTCAACACAGTAGAAAAACATTTTTAATTTTGTGTCATGGGTAAGGCAGACGAATACTTCCGGTTTTGAATAGAATTCAGGGACCCTGTTCTGTTGACCTGTAGACGTCCCGTTGGACAAGAAAATTACCCCTTTTCAAACTTAAGGTAGTGGGGAGGAGAAGGAGATTGGAAAAAGGAAGGCTGGGAAGTACCTGACTATTCAGATGTGGCCACTATACACGGCTAAAGCCATTTCAAGTAACGATGGATTCAAGTTTCGATTCTGAATGGTGGTCTTACACCAGGGCGATACTTAGAATATTCAACACTCGCAAATATTATGTATATTAATTAAATGTATAATAACACATATTAATTATTCCTAATTTTGGAACTGTTAATTCGTGGTGGAACTCCATTTTAACTCAATTTTAATAATACCAAACCACCAATGTAAATATACATTTTATAAAATACATTAGCCAAACAGAAATGGGAAAATCAAAGAATAAATTTAAAAATAGCCAACTGTGAAAATAAAGCTGACAACTATATATATTATATAAATTTAAAAAAAAAACACAAACGCATCTAACACATCCCGTGTAACCCGTCTCCCAGAAGGTAATCAAACTACCCGAATGTATTTTTTATGTTATTGTAAAGCCGCCTCTGTCAGCAATAAAACAAAACGCAAAGTCACAGATGTTCACTATGAGACTCAATAAGCGTCCATAGATTTACTTAAAATTGTACCAGTATGAAGATGTTCGTCATAGGGTAAAACCGGTCAAGTCTTAAATAAAAAAATAGTAAAATAATGTTCAAAATTTGCTATTATTAATAACATATTAATTTTTGATTTCACGACCTCTGGATTCATAGTCGGGCATCTTAACCTCGTCACGTTAGTCACGTCTCATGGTTAAACATGTTTATTTATATGGTATAGGGCTGCTCAGATTTAAATGTAATACGATTAGGTTTTTTTTGTCATTCTTATCAAATTACTTTCGCGGTATTGTGAAGGCTATCGTAAATATGTAATATGAAATGTATAGTAAGTTATCTATTAGTTATAAAACCAGTTAATCTACAAAATTAGGTTATTTATGTATGTTGTTAAAATTTTGAATAAATACGTTTTGGTCATTAGATTGTAAGATAAGTTTTAGTTCAATTTCAAGTTTTTTTAATGATTTCACTAATTATTGTATTGTAAATAGAGTTTTTTTTTCAAATAAACGATTTTATTAGCGTTGTGACCTCTCTGAAAGAACTACTTCTTTTGGCAGCAGTTCCTGCTTCATTCATTGTTCATTGAACAAATACTTCAATTGAAGTAGGTAGTTCATTTTAGCGTTCATTCATTTCATTCAATTCATTTCATTGAACAAATACTCCAATGGAACTTTACCGACTAGTACGTGGTACTAGTACGTTATATTTTCAAATCCCTACCGACTAGGACGTGTGTTTTTTCGGAGAGGAACCGGTTCCAAAAAGAACTGAACAAATAAACGGATAAATTCAAACTTCTTTTTTGCGAGTTCGACTTCAATTGAAGTGTTCACTGCGAAGGCTTCATTTTAAAGAACTAGCAATTCGTGAAGCATTCACAAAACATTGAAGTTTTTCCCATCGCTAGATTTCATATTCATGATCAATTTATTATTAATATATTTAGATAGATATATATATATATATATATATATATATATATATATATATATATATATATATATATATATATATATACTTTTTTACATTCACTCCACACGTGGGGAGGACCTGAGGGAAATTATTTCCCTCGGGGCCTATGTCATCTTTAGGGATGCTGTGTGGAGGATCTTATTAACATGTTAGCGAAAAGGTGACACCTCCCTTTTTCGAAAAATACATAACTGGTTTAAGTGCAGTTATGCTGATAAGTTCCTTGCGATATGTAGGGTTTAAAAAAATTATAATAATAACTACACAGGAGACCCCCCGCAGGAGAGAAATAATTTCCTCCAGATGCTGTGTAGAGGGTGTTTTTGAGAAAAGGAAGGAGTGAACCTCATTCCACAGCCGAGCTGTTGAATACAAGAACGAGTCGTGGAAGCGACCCGTTCTGATATACCGAATGTCAACCGTGTATAAATGTTGGGCGCGCGTTCGGCGAGTTTCCCGACTATGCACCGGTGCCGAAGGGATCAATGACCCAAGTTCCTCGGAGCATCTTTCATTGAAATACCGGTAGAACATGGACAGCATTCCCAATTGACGTCTGTGCTCTAAAGATTGCAATCCTTTTTTTAGATAGGAGAATTTATCGAACGGACCGCCCGTTGCTGAACAAAGTCGAGGGTTTTTTCTGGTATTCGGCGGCTCCAGACCAGAGGTGGCTGTCAAATTCAACAGTGGGGCGCACTGAATTATTATTGTGGGTGAATGAACACAAAATTAAATAACCAATTGACTTTTTTATGTTTGATTTTATGGTCTGATTGCAAGGTTGAAAAATTAACAAATATTTTTAAAAAGTATTAATTTTGTTTAATTTAACTTATCGAGTGTTACCTGTATTAATATTTCAACATTTTAAATGCAACAGAATAAAATGGTTGCAGCTGCGTTTTTAATGCATATTCGAATGCAGTTTTTCCTACTGTAAGTCATAAAACTGCACATACAAATTCAATATCGAAACTAGTAATAAAATAAATACATCAGTATTGTACAGGAGATCATAATAATATTATGAAGGACACGTGAATGTGAGAAGAAGTCGGGGACGATCCAGAAAGACAAGACAAGTGAATCAAATGTTTGAGTCGAGTCATGTCAAGAGTCTAAATAACTGAAAAATGTGCCAAGACAGAGTTGTGTGGAGTTCAATCCTCTCTGCCTACTCCCGCAGTAATATAACTACTCACACTTACAACAAACTCCCACCACTGACTGTAGCCATCACCAATATGTATTCCTTTAATCAAAACATTACTAAATGGCTAATGAGTAAGGACCGCAGAGAAATTGAAGACCTCCTAAAATAGCACTTGAAATTCTTCATCATGACAAACTAGAACATTGTGTTACAAATATCAAAAAATTTAAAAATTATTCTACATGTACTCACTGTCACTTACCTCAGAACAGGTTATTATAACCTAGTGAGGTAGGTAATGTAAAAAAAATAATGTAAGAAACAAAAAATTAATAAATAAAAATACAAAATAATATATATATTTTTTTAAAATCTTGTTTAATCTACGCCATTTCAAACAATTCATTCCATTGTAGATTCGTAGACAGAACTCATGATTTTGAACATAATTAACCAAATAATAACGCAATAAATTAGTTCTTTATTAGCATTTAAATTATTTTCCCACTGTATATCACATAGAATGTAAAAGAAGTTAACTCCCAAGGAATGTTTTACTTTAACCTGTATTTAACATGAATAATATCATTGTCAGTACGTACTCACTTACGAGTGTGAAATTTTCAAATCGGTTTTTTTTTACAGTGAACAGCACAAGAGTCCCCACCGTCTGGAGCTAGTTGTACTATGGCATCCCAATAATAATTTAATAATAATAATTTCTTTATTAAACTCCTTATACGTGACAAACTTTTAAATTTAATGCAAATAAGAAATAAGATTTAATTTTTACAAAATAAATACAAATTAAAGTACCATATAGATACGCAAGTTTTTTTTTTTTTTAAATCAGGCAGTGGTGATGATCAGGTCGATGAGGAGAAACTCTTTCAAGAATCAATAGGAATTCACTTCTGAATCTCTCCTCACTGACATGAAATAAGTCGATATCGGAAGAGATTGTGTTCAGGAGCAAAATACTTCTCCCTACCGGCAGAACCATTGGCAGGTTGGTCCTACAGGCAGGAAGATAGAATTATCTATGAAGACGCTGTCTTAGATAGTCATCAGGAACATAGAGACTTACGCGCCCAAACGGGGTGTGTTGTGAGGCTGGAGGTAGTGGGGAGGGGAATGAGATGGGGAAGAGGAAAGTCGGGAAGTACCTGGTTATTCAGATCTGGTCACTTAACATGGCTAAAACCATTTAAAGCAACGTTTTGATTCTTAATGGTGGTCTTTAATCAGGCAATACTTAGAGTATCTACCACTCTGGAACGTGCCGCAAATATACTAAATATTATTTTCTATGAATCAAATGTGTTATGTTATGACACATTTTAATTAAATAAAAGTTATTTGCGCACGCAGGGTTTGAATCCGCGACCTCTAGATACGTAGACGAGCGTCTTATCACTAGACCACGGAGGCCGTCAAATTGAAATTATCAAATTTTAAGAATATTCTAACTAAATCTTTACCTACCTAATACAGTACCTACCTGCAACGTATTTTTGCAGACATTATTCTATATTTGAAATGGGAACTAATATTTTTTTCTTGGCAAGTTATGTTCTTAAAAACTTTTAAAAAAAACAACATTACGATGTTTTTTTTTAAATAATTAATGGTGATCGTATAGATATGTAATTATTTTGTATAATTGAAAGCCAAACCTATTAAAAATATCGGCTATTTATCACGCAGGTAAATCAAAAAAAGTATGACTTGATAAGGATCTTTTATAGTTTTTATCCTGCTACCTCACAAAATACCTGGAATTCTCGATTCCTTCGATAGGACACTCATTCATTACACATTCCTCGTGCGTAGCAACAAACCGGCAACCAACCTCTTCAATATTGTTATAAACACATATTTCAACAAGTTTTAAACTTAGGATTCAAGCCTTTATTGTAGTGGTAAATGTGTATTTTTGAAATGCAGGAAGATCCGGTAGAAAAGCACATACAATTGGAATATAATTTCACACCGTATGTAAGCACATGTACCTAGCAAATGTCAATATCCTTTGCACGTGCCATATTTGTTAAAATAAATAGTTTGTTGATAGTTGGTGTTATGAATGTGTTAATAGCTTAACATTTAATTAGTGAGTGCACTTATGAATCAGAACATAAACACGTCATTTAATTTGTTGACATGTTCCCGGTTCATTGCTCACGAGGACCTACCTGCAATTGCCCGCAAGTTACGGCTTTGAACTCGCCAAAGTCTAACATCAAAACAAGTTTCCAGTGTTAGTTTTTTGCGGGGATTAGTGATTTAATGATGCAAAAAGATAAACCTTAGGATCGTTCGCCTTTTGCAGAGTAGCTGGTTTTAGCCAGTGTCAGCCGAGAACCAGTAATCCTCCGGTAAACAAGAAATAAACCACACGACACAAGACAAGACGGACACACTACCCGCGTTGGCAACAGTAGAAAGAATATATCTTTGACATATCGCGGCCGGACAGTTAAAACATACGATATACTCGGTCAAATCATTAAAAAACTCGCGGTGAACATTAGTAGTGTTGTTCTTGGTGAACTATTCGTGTATTTCTCCACTTGGGCTGTGTTTTTCTGTGACTTGACCGAGAACAACTGACTAATGCACTTTTTACTTTGATCGCCACTTGTGAACCGCCCGCGCTCTGCCGGCCGACACCTGCAACTGATCAAGTATGGCGACCTGCGATAGGCCGAACTTCGCGAGCTATTGACTGCAGGCGCCAAGCCAGCTAAAAACTACTACTGAATAAAAAAGTTCAACTCAGACACAACAGTCAGATATATTTCTATTGACTTACTCGATACTTTTGTTTTTGCTATGATACTGGTTGAATTATTAATCGATGTCTAGTTAGGTGCGACCGCCTGATCTCTGGTGGTTGGGTCTTTGCGAGCCAACGAAATGCGTGCGAACGAAAGGATTAACAACGTACGCATCAAAAGCCTTTTTCATTGTAAGGGAACTATTGATTTTACCATGCTTTTGATATGATTGTTTGATGCGTGTCGTAAAACATGACTGCCAGAGTTTTGGCGTGCAGATTCGACCCGGGTTGGTTGGTTCTCGCCGGGGGATAGCCGGTTTTACACGTTGTGCTGGAACTCGTATGTTCGGTATATTATTTAGTGTTTTTTGTGCATTCGTACGCTACTTAGAACTGCATTTAATTATTTCCTAGCTACGAGAGATTGCATGTTCTGTAACTTCTATCAAATGCACCGTCATAATATAATCGCTCGGCTCAATGTCTGCAGCTTTTTCCGTCAAGGAGAGACTAAAGATAAACTAACTTTCAAAGGATTACTCAGATGGACTTGGCTCGTACAGAGACGGGAAGCTGTTAAACGTAGGAATATTATTTATACCGACTTATACAACACGGAGTAATGAGATTGGCTCTTGGCTAAGCATTAAAATATATTATTACCAACGAATAATAATACATCATCTCAAACCGGTCTTCTTCTTCTTGTTTTCAAACGTTCTCTCATCTTCTACTCTGAACTCATAATTCGCTGTGATGTATTTGAAAACTAACTCTCCATCTACGTACGGCACGCAGCCAAGTGTTTTTTACGGAGATTTGCCAAGACAAAGAATATGATTTTGAATTTAAATGACCACTTTTGACGATGTTATTTTAAGTCTTATTAAGCCTTTCTTCATTAGTGAAAATACGTTAATATCGTATTCAGTAGCGTTGTGACAGTTTTGAAAGAACTGTTTCAAAGAAGTACTTCTTTTGACAGCAGTCCCAACTTCATTCATTTTTCATTGAACAAATACTTCAATTGAAGTTGGTTAAGTTGGTACTTCCGATTGAACGATCTATGGCATCTACTTCGAACTTCAATTTTTCATTCGTTCGAAAGACTGAAATATTGCACATCCACAGTTCAATTGTTCATTCCCTTCTTCCTTCGATTTTAGTTTGAAGAATGAATAAAGCAATGAAGTATCTTTTTAGTTGTCCGTTCCCTCGCACGTACCCGTGACAGTTGCTTATGATTTCTGTGCTTGTTTTGTCTATAGGACTATATAATCTCTACCTAAAATTATGGATGGCCGTTCAACGAGAAAGAAAAGTGAAATATGGGCTTATTTTAAGGAAGTTGGGGTTTACCAGGCCAAATGCAATTTTTGTTCTAAAGTTATATCCATAAAGGGAGGCAATGCCTGTAATATGAATCGTCATTTGCGCAATATTCACCCTATTGCTAACCAAACTGTCAAACTGTGTACAGTAAGAAATATTCAAATTGTACCTCAAGCCCTGAAAAACGTTCACATCGCTCTTACAGAAACTGGAAATTTCGCAATTACTACATTTGCTTTACATTACTACATTTTGCTTTGCTGTACATCATTCCTTTTAAGGCATGATACCGCCAACAATTCAAACATATGGGCAGCTGTCATATAGAAACAATAGACAAGAAACTAGTAATAGACAATTCATCAACACACACATAGAAGAAAGAAAGAAGTAGTTTTTCTACACGGTATAATTTTTGCTATATAATAAAGGAGGAGTGTGTTATGTGGTAGGGAGAGCTGTCCCGAATAAAACTATTAAGAAAAAAACGTGACTATTATTTGATACATTTATCGCTAGCAACCCCCCCCTCGACGAGGAATTCTGCGATTGATCTGTTACTTCGATTGAACTGTTCACCGTGAAGGGTTCATTTTGAAGAACTAGCAATTCGTGAAGCATTCACAAATCTGTGAAGCTTTTCCCATCGCTAGTATTCAGGATCTTGGAGCGCCATCCTTTTACCTAGGGGGAGACATCGACGCTGGAGAACAAAACTTGTCAGAAAATACTGAAATTGTAACCTCCAACCTCGTAATAAGAATATACATGGAGAGATAGCTAAACGTTTTTACCCAATCAATACAAATTTGGAATAAATCACTTTCTTCGGGTTTTCATGTCGTATACCATGAGAGAGAAAGAGACAAGAAAAGTCTTCACATAATATTGCAGCACTTCTTGGTATGTAAAAATGTTTTCTTGAACTTCACATCATCGAATCGCATAACTTACGTCAACGGATTTTAAGGTTATTTCCTATATTTGTGTTGATTAAAAAACTTGCAGGGGTTATTTAATCAACACAAATAAATCAAACATGATGGTGATATGCCCTATGTGTGAATGTTCAAATGAGACCAAACAAAAATTACAAAACATCACTTTTCAGAGCTATTTCAAAAGTTTTAAATATTTTTGACCGAATAAAATCAACAAATAGCTTAGATTATTATTTAGGCAAACTTTCTGTCATTAGTGTTTTTGAGATATTTTAACTTCATAAAACATATTAATTGTGTATTAAAATTGTTTTGTTTAATGTCTTCAAATATGTATATCAAAAATGTCTGAATTCCATGTGGGCGGTAACTAATAGGCTATCCGACATCCTTTAATATATCTTTTTAATATTCTTTAGTCAGTATAAAGTCAACTGACCTGACTACACTATTTCGCAAAGGTACCTCTATATGTGTATTCTTACTCCAAGCCTCCAACGATAACCTAACAAAGACATCAAACAAAACATTTGAACTTAATCTACGTATGGGAATGATAGCTGTACTTTTAACTTGTTATATAACGATTCTTGTATTAATGATAGTCGTCGTAGGTTCGATTACGGGTAATACATTATACATCAGACAATGCGTCATCGTCAGGCCCGGTCCTGTGCAGGCGCAATTGGAGCTGTCAGTTCCAGAAGACAAATTTCTTAGGCACTGGCAGTACCAAATAACAGTCCTTTTTTACAGCCCCTTACAATATATAATAATAATAATAATAATATAATAATAATAACATAAAATGAAAAAATTATAATTTTCATAGACGCTAATTGAACCCACAACTTCCCAATGCACAAATCCCGATAATGCGGATTTCAGATCCGCGGATTTCGTTTAATACTTAATACGAGTTGGTACCTATATTCTGTTCGAACGAAAAATTCACACTTGATGTTAAAAAGAGAGAAAGTTATGTAGAAACAAGCAATGATAATGAGAGGTAAAATGGTGCGAATTAAGTCAAATGAATGCTGTCGCATTCTTATTGCAATACCGGTCATTTTGAAGAATTCTTGAAACATGAATTTGAAACGTATTTGAAGCAACTTAAATATTATTGTTATATTGGCTCGCATTTTGCCCGTAAAGTGGTATTTTTTTAATCAATTTTACTTTTGCAGATGTTTTGATTTAATCGTACTAAATTCATCATTCATAACATAATTCTTATGGTTCACTTCATTCGGTCCCCTAGAGCTTGAAAAAACCGCATCTAATATCCGACCCCAAGGCTCGCATTTTGCCCGTAAAGTTTTTTTTTTTTAAATATTCCTTTTGCAGGATTTTTTCGTTGAATCATACAAAGGTCATCATTCATAACATAATTATTAAAGTTCACTTCAGTCGGTCCCATAGAGCCTGAAAAAATGGCTTCTGATTTCCAACCCCAAGTTTGGCATTTTGCCCGCAAAGTAATATTTTTTTTAACTAATGTTATTTTTGAAGGTTTTTTTATTAAATCGTTTAAGGATAACATAATTCTTAAGGTTCACTTAATCCGGTCCCATAGAGCCTTAAAAAACAGCACCTAACTTCCGACCCTAGGGTTCGCATTTTGCCCATAAAGTAGAATTTTTTTAACAAATGTTACTTTTGCAGATTTTTTTCATTTAATCGTACTAAGCTCATCGTTCATAATATAATTCCTAAGGTTCACTTCATTCGGTCCCATAGAACCCGAAAAAACGGCTTCTAATTTCTGACCCCAAGTCTCGCATTTTGCCCGTAAAGTGGTATTTTTTTAACAAATGTTACTTTTGCAAGATTTTTTCATTTTAACGTACTAATCTCATCAGTAATATAATTCCTAAGGTTCACTTCATTCGGTCTCATGGAGCCTGAGAAAACGATACCTAACTTCCGACCCCAAGGCTCGCATTTTCCCCGTAAAGTGGTATTTTTTTAATAAATGTTACTCTTGTAAAATTTTACCATTTAATCGAGCTTAGGTCATCATTCATAATATAATTCCTAAGGTTCACTTCATTCGGTCTCATAGAGCTTGAGAAAACGGTATCTAATTTCCTGCCCCAAGGCTCGCATTTTTCCCGTAAATTTGTATTCTTTTAACAAACGTTAGTTTTGCAGGTTTTTTTCATTTGATCGTATTAAGATAACATAGTTCTTAAGGTTCACTTCATCTGGTCGCATAGAGCCTTAAAAAACAGCATCTAACTTCCGACCCTAAGGTTCGCATTTTGCCCGTAAAGTGGCATTTTTTTAACAAATGTTACTTTTGCAGATTTTTTTGATTCAATCGTACTAAATACATCATTTCAAATATAAATTCTATGGTTCATTTCATTCGGTCTCATAGAGCCTAAGAAAACGGTAACTTATTTCCGACCCCAATGCTCGCATTTTGCCCGCAAGATGGTATTTTTTTAACAAATTTTATTTTTGCAGATTACCCGACCTATTTGTCCTTTCCGCTACTAATCGATCGAGTTTTCTTTTTAAACAATAATAGGCCTACTGAATGTTTCCATTACAATGACAATTTATTTTTAAAATATGGTAATCCTAATGATGGTTTTCAAAAGAAGATGTTCCGAGGAACTTAGCGCCAGTTCGCGGGAAACTCGTCAAACTCGCGCCCAATATTTGTACACGGTTGACATTCGACACACGAGAACGGGTCGCTTCTACGACTCGTGTTGAATAGCTCGGCTGTGGAATGATATGTCGACCTCTGTGTTTCCTCCGTCCTACAACATGGGTCTCTTCAAGACCCAGGTTCACTTCTTCCTTTCATTAAAAAGATTCTCCACACAGCATCTCCAAAGATGGCATAGGCACTGAGGGAAATAATTTACAACAGGGCTCCTGTTTAAAAAATGTAAGAGATGTGCAATGCAATGTAATCCATATTGGTATTGTATAAATACATCCCATAAAGACATCCCAAAAATAGTATATAAGCCATAGAATAAGAACAACCTGTACTAGTCTGAAGATGGCCGTTATAGGCTGAAACCGGTCCAGTCAAAAAATAAAAAAATGGAATAGTAAATTTGTTTTTATTTAATCGTATAAATACAGTAACAAAAAATAAAAGTAAAGACAAACGCGTCGGATTTCCATCCGGGCGTCCTAGGTTCAATTCCTTCATCATTGAACAAGCAACATCTTACGCTTCTTATAATGGCTGTAAAAGTTTTTCAAATATTGTCAGGTTATTCGTAACCCTGTAAATGTATGTCTTTCTTTTAAAAATAAAATCACAAACATAATACAAAGGGGAAAAAAATGTAGGTACATAAAAAAACAATAATTAATATTTAAACAGAAATAATAGAATATCAAATCGAATTCTGTAAAAAAGGTTTAGTTATGATTTAAAACTATTTACATGTATTTTATACAGAAGCTGTAAAGCCACGGTGAAACCAGACGACCTGTTTGTTAAAAAAAGAGTTTATGTGAAATGAATCACAGCGCCTGAGGTCAGGTCAGGTTAACTGTGTGTCCTGGCAGGTTTCCTGTTAACTGCGTATTCCGAAAGGTATACTCTTGGAGTAAGAATATATGGAGAGGTACTTTTGCGAAACAGTGTAGTCAGAACGGTTGACTTTATACTGACTCAATAGACAGACAAAGATTTTCATTTATTACAAAAATTTTTAATAAACATATTTGAACACATTAAACAATACAATATCAATACACCATTAAAATGATTTAAATATTATTACACACAAACACTAATAACAGAAGGTTTGCCTATTTAATGACGGAAGCTTTTTGTTGGTTGTTGCCTATTTATCATTAAAATTTTTAAAGCTCGCTCGAAAATATTTAAAACTGTTGAAATACCTCTGAAAAGTGACGTTTCATAATCTTTGTTCGGTCTTATTTAAACATTCACGCGTAGCACATATCACCATTATATTTGATTTATTTGTATAACCACTGCAAGTATTTTAATCAACACAAATATAGGTAAATAACCTCAAAATCCGTTGACGTAAGTTATGCAACTCGATGATGTGAAGTTAACGCGGACGGAGAACATTATTACATACTTAGAAGTGCTGCAATATTATGTGAAAACTTTTCTTGTCTCTTTCGCTTTCGTGGTATACGACGTGAAGACCCGGAGAAAGTGATTTATCGCAAATTTGTATTATAAATTATAAATGTTTGGCTCTATCTCCATATACATTCTTACTCCAAAGTTCTAGCAAGTCTAGCACAAACTGCGTATTCTGACAGGTCTCCTATTAGATCCCTCTCTTGTGAGGTCTCCTGTTAACCGTGTGTTCTAGCAGGTCTCCCACAAACTGCGTATTCTAAAAAGTCTCCCACAAACTATGTGTTCTGAAATGTCTGCCGATAATCTCGTATTCGGGAAGATCAGGTCATTTTTGCATGTCTCCTGTTAACTACTTGTTCTGAGAGAGCTAGTGCTATTTTCGTATCCTGACAGGACTCTAGTCGAATGCATTTTGTGACAGTTTTTCTTTTAAGTGCATGACCTGACAGGTGACAGGTCCCCTGTTGACTACATATATTACGTAGACTCAGAAACAATGAATTGCTGTTTCTCAATCATCACTCTACTAATTACGGGTATCATTCTCCACTGTCCAGAATGTCGAGGCTTGTTAGCACAAGCCATGGTCTTGAAACTTTTGGTACCAGTCTAAATGACTTTACGATTTATAGAAAACATACAGTTTGATATACATTTGATATATTAAGTAAAAATAACATTGTTGGATTAACCAGTGAAGTTTCCGCTAACTATATGTATATATATATATATATATATATAAATCAAAGTGTAAAAAAAAATGATAATGATTAATAAACAACATTTTTATAGTAAAATTGGAAAATAAAACAATAAAATTAAAGTTCTGTTCATTTAGTTTTTAAGAAACGTTAAGTAAAACAAATTAAAAGTATGTATAATACATAGAAAAATAGGATTAATAATAATATAAGGCTTTGATTTGAATGTTCTTTCTTATTTATAGTTTGTCCTATTTTTGTCATTGCCTCATTATAATTGTAAGTATATGCTGTCCTTTCTCTGTTGTTCTTATTTCCCATTTCGTGTCATGTATTTTTTTTTGTAATTGGACCATTAAATTATTATTATTATTACGGATGTCCTGTTTATTCTGCTGAGAGGTTAAAAGAAAATCGATTAGAAATCAAACCACTTTCCTTTGCATAATCATAGTTCTCCAAACAAAGCGGAGCATTACAATGCCAAATTCAAACAAGAAAAATACGCAAGCGCCGATAAGATCTAAAAAAAACTCCGGACAATACCAAGTCTTGTTCTGTTTAATATGGGAAATTGAATATTTAAATAATGATAATGATTTATTGTCTCTATAGAAAGGCAGCCAGACAATGAAGGATTGTTTGTTCAGTTTTGGCAACTCGAATCAGCTACACTACAGACATTTGAAAAGATCCAAAACATTGAATGAATGACGGTCAGATGAGACAGAGCTTTGGTGTGTTTTACTTGGCACATACAGCGATTGGAGAAGCTAGAAGCATTGATGCAATATCACTTGGCATCGATTGTAAACTCAATGACGCCAAACAAGTGCCTACCAACGTATATAACAGGCTTAGAGTATATAAGAGTGGTATCTATCCAAGGCAGTGTAGTCAGTTTTTGATGATTTTTACCTGACTCGGCAGACCTGGGCGTGGCTAAGACTAAGGCTAGGGTATTTATACATCCATTCATATCACATATCGACATAATGTTTTTGTTTATTCGTATAACCACTTTTTCACAGTATTGTTATCAACAAAAATATAGCATATAATCTAAAAAACCGTTTAGTTGTGTCAAGTTAAGTGGCATCATGAAAAATGTGGGAGGAGTCCCGCGGTGGCCCAGGAGCCCAAGATCATCATGCCAGTACATAGAAGCGTTGTATTATATTTGCTGTCTCTTTCTCTCTCATGGTGTACGACGTAACAACCCGGAGAAAGTGTTTTATCGCAAGTTTGTATAGGTTAGGTAAAAATAATTAGCTCTCTCTCCATACGTTGTTACTCCAAGGGTAATACATTATAAAACTAACCGACTAACCATCACGCCGTTTCCCAGCAGGGGTAGGCAGAGAGGACGGACCGCCATACAACTCTGTCTTGGCACACACTCCTTGCTTCGTTCACATTCATACATCGTCTCATACATACTCTTCAGTTATTCTTACTCTTCACCTAGCCCGGTTTAAGTATTTGATTCACTTGATCGTGCAGTGTCTTCTTAGGGCGTCCCCGACTTCTTTTTCCATTCACTTTCGCATCATATATTCTTTTCGCACTCCTTTCTTCGTTCATTCGCTCTACATGCCCAAACCATCTAAGCGTCCCTTTCTTGATCCTATTCATTACGCTTACATCAGCCTTGCATTCTTTCCGGATTTACACATTTTAAATTCGGTCATACATGGTTTTACCACACATACGTCTCAGGGATCTCATTTCCACAGCATTCAGTCTACTTTCATTCTTCCTCTGCCAGTTTCATGCCCCGCTGCCATACATCAGGGTTGGTATAAGCACTCCATTGTGAACTGCTAGCATTGCTTCTTTGGACAATTTATTATTAGCGCCAACAGCGTTCAGTCCTCCATTAATGGAGTTTCCTGCATTCACCAATGTCATTCCCAAAGTGGTCTACCATATATCGACCCCCAGGAGTCGATTCCGACCTGCAAGGGGTCCACGTCAATGAAAAAATAAATTTGGGGTGCATGAGACGCAAATGGGGGTCCACGAGAGTGAATTCCGTTTAGGCAGGCCGTCACCAAAATGTTGGTTTCTGTGGTGGTGAACCTTTGAAATTCTGTTAAGAATGATGGAATAAAGATGATTTAATGAAATAATTCTCCAAAATGAACATTTGTTAAAAAAATATCACTTTGCGGGCAAAATGCGAACCTTGGGGTCGGAAATCATTTGCCATTTTCTCAGGCTCTATGAGACCGAATGTAGTGAACCTTTGGAATTCCCTTTAAGAATGATGGACTTAAGACGAATAAATGAAAAAAACTTCCAAAAATAACATTTGTTAAAAAAATATCTCATTGTGGGCTTAATTCGAGCCTTGCGGTCGGAAATCAGATGTTGTTTCCTCAAGTTCTATGGTACCGAATGAAGTAAGCCTTTGGAATTATGTTAAGAATAATTAAAATGAAGACGAATAAACGAAAATATCCTCCTAAAGTAACATTTCTTTAAAAATATACCACTTTGCAGCCAAAATGTGAGCCTTAGGGTCGAAAATCATTTGTAATTTTCTCCGGCTCTATCGAACCAAATGAAATGAACCTTTAAAATTCTGCTAAGAATGATGAAATAATAACTATTTAAAAAAAAACGAAAAGTAACATTTGTTAAGAAATATTACTTGCGGGCAAATGCGAGCCTTTAGGTTGGAAATTAGACGTCGTTTTCTCATGTTCTATTGGACCGAATGAAGTGAACCTTTGTTAGTCTGTTAAGAATGATGGACTGAAGAAGATTCAGTGAAATCTTCCGAAAGTAAGATTTGTTAAAAAACATACCATTTTTGCCGGCAAAATGCGAGCCTTGGGGTCGGAAGTTAGATGCCGTTTTCTCAGGCTCTATGAGACTGAATCACAGAGATACAGAGGTAGCCCAAGCCAAGGCAAGTGAAGTCAGTATTGTAAGAATTTTAACTGACTTCTCTAAAAAGGCGCGGCTAGGGATTTCATAGCCACACCTTTTTTACAAACGTTTTAGTACATTAGGGTTGCCACAAATCATTTTAATTAGCTTGATCTTGAATTTGAAATAAAAAGTGAATACATGAAGCATAACAATTATATTATTGAATCATCGCTATTTTCCACGTGGACCCATGAGGTATAGCTTTTACCAATGGTGAAGTTTTGTAAACTGGATGACAGAACTTTTATTTACCTCTTTTTAAATTACATTAAGTATTTGATAGAATACATTAAAAAACTTCTTTTATATCATATTTAATCGTATGTCGGTGATATCATACAGAATTTCATCACCGTTCAACCACTCGTTTTTGGCAGGTTTCCCATCGGAAAATTACTAAATACACACAGATCCATAAATTTATATCTTTAAAGTATTAATGTTTTGAGACAAGAGAATATTACGTAAGTGATCAAAGTTGTAAATTTTACATGAATACAAAAAGTGTGGTAATTACCTCTAAGATTTCTCTAGTATTATTTAATTATTTTCCGAAGGCCTAATCCCAAATATAGAAAAAATATTAATAATTTTCAAGGAAGTATGAGATTGATAAAAATGGTTAGTAAGATAGTTTTTTTTTTTTTTTTAGGTTTTTACATTTTATTTAAACAATAATTATTATTATTTTTAAATTATTAAAAAAACAAGTTTTTGTCCGGTTAAAATCTTCATTTGAAAAATGTTCTAAACAGACAGTACTGTGGAACTTGAGAATCCAATCTCCCCGCTCTATTGCACGAATCCAAAGTTGTCGCCTTATCTCATCTTTTGGGAATCTTAAAAATAGTTAATAAAAAAAAAACGTTTATCACAGCCCTTAAAACATACAAATATTGTACAAAAAACGTCAAAGCAAGATATGGGTCTCTCTCTGACACACACATATTCCCGCCCGTGTAAGTAGATAGAAAGAGACAAATATATATTTAAGAATACGGTTGTTTTTTGTGTAGCCGAATTGTTCTCGCCTACAAATCTGGGATCCGGCCATTTTGATATAATTTGTAAACAAACAAACAAAACGATACCAAAAAACACCATTTAAATGATTTACAAATACAAAACGTATAACATAACGTTTGCTTAAAGAAGAGTGAAAGTTTATAGTTAATATAATGTACATATATACTTATATAGGTACTTGATAATTCGATAACCACGATAGTAACGCGCTGTCATAAATAATATTATATAAACTACAGATTTACGTGTGAAAAGTAATGTGTTTAACTGATTTTTGATGTATTTATACATGCATTCATAGGACATGTCGACGTAATGCTTGGTTTATTTGTATAACCACTTTTTCACTGTATGTTTTTCAATGTAAATATACGACATAACCTCAAAAAGCGTTCGCATAACAAAACCACAACAGAAACAATATTAAATGATTTATATAGTCAACACATTTAACAAAACGAATAGCATAACGTGTGCTTAGATAATAATGGACGTTTATAGTATTTATGTACTCAATGATACGATAATTCAAACGCGATGTCAAAAAATATAAAACACTACGGGCTTGCCTGTGAAAAGTTATGCTTTTAATACCATTTTTGATGTATTTTTACATGAATTCACAGAGCATATAGACATGATGTTTTGTTTATTTGCAAAACCTCTTTTCCACCGTATTAATCAACCTTATAGTAACCAAAAACAATAGATTTAAATTTAACGTCAAACCGACAACTTTGACATAAATTGCGACGTATTGAATGTAGGCGGGAACGATAATCTTAGAACATCCTTACCCTACGTTCAAGCCGTCAAAAAAATGTGTTGTCTCTTTTTCTCTCATGGTGTATGACGTAAAAACAGGGAGAAAGTAATTTATTATTATTTAGGATGGGTTGGGTAAAACAAATTAGCTATCCCTCCATTAAATTATTACTCCGAGGACTGAATAAAGTGAACCTTTGGAATTCTGTTAAGAATGATAGAATAAAGATGATTACGTGAATAAATCCTCAAATATTAATATTTGTTAAAAAAAATACCAATTTTTGCCGGCAATAAACGAGCCTTGGGCTTGGAAATTAGATGCCGTTTTTTCAGGCTCTATAGAACCGAATGAAATTAACCTTTGGAATTCCGTTAAGAATGATGGACTTAAGACGATTAAATAAAAAAATCTTCCAAAAGTAACATTTGTTAAAAATAACAATTCTCGGGCAAAATGTGAGCCTTGAGGCTTGGAGTTTTTCGGATGAAAGTACACTTTTTTAATTAAAACTTGTTAAATATTATAATAATATTGCATTTGAAACATGATATTAGTTTTCATGTATATATTATTATTTAGAAGAAGAATAAAATTAAAACAAAAACGTCGAAGTGCGTCCCAAATTCTAAAATGATTTGCAAGTATTATAGTAGTTATATGTTTCTGTTGGTGTTTTTTCTATATTCTAAATCAAAAATTATAACAGTATGCAAAAACAATATTTATGCTGCTTTTGATATTATTTTTAATTTTTAAACTGTTAATTCGTGGTGGAACTCTATTTTAATGATTTTAACTATACCATTATTTATACTGTATTCCACTATTTTTTTTATTTAAGACCTGACCGGTTTCACCTTATGATTGGAATCTTCAGACTGGTACAATTTTAAGTAAATCTATGGCGTTTATTAGTGTCTGGAATGGACGCTTATTGAGTCTCATAGTGAACATCTGTGACTTTAATACGTTTCAAATTCATGTGCATTCACATTGTGAAAAAAAAACTTCAAAATGGCTGGTATTGCTGAAAGAATGCGACAGCATCAAAAAATTGTAGAGCGCATTCATTTCATTCTTTCGTTTCACTAAATTTGCGCCAATTTCTCTCTCATTTGCACTGTTTGTTTCTGTATGATGCTGTCTCTTTTTAACACCCAGTGTGAATTTTTCGTTCGAACATAAGATAGGTACCAACTCGTATCAAGTATTAAACGAAAGGCGCGTATCGAAAATTTGTTTAAGTTTCGTTTTAAACTGAAAGTTCGAAAATAATACTTGTAAACAATTTGCCTTTCTTCAATCAAAGTACGAGAATGATGATAATAATAATATTTGGACGATTTGCATGGCGCCTTTTTTGTGAAAAGTCACCTCAAGGGCGCTGTACATATCTTATTTTCTAGTTACTATTGATGAGCAATGTTTTCTTTAAATTTTCCGCACATCATTATAATACCTTCATAAGTATGTATAATAAAAAAAATATGTATTCGAGCCCCAGATTTTTGAAAAATTAAGATCCGAGTATCAAACCATCCAAAATCGGTGTAGAAACTGATTTTAGTTATAAGCTATATTCACAGATGTCACTAAAATTCGCTACAAAAAAATCATCACGAATCCCACAGTCCCCGAAAAAACTATTAATACAGATTTTATAAGGCTATAAAAGAACACACTTTTATTTCACAACTCAAAGGAAATCAAGTACATTCTTTTTTTTATAACAGAACTACAGTGAGTTTTTGTATGTTAAAACTGATGTACTTAGTTTATTTTAATCAATAAACGTAAGAATCTACAGGCCACACCGCGCAGCATACTTTTCTGATAATGTTACTTTTAGTTTATTCTACGCTCCTGCATTTAGAAACTGAAATAAAAAAAAAATTGTTAGCTGACATTTTGAAGTGTCAGATACGCGTATTATTATTTCTTATTTCAATGTTTCGATCTTGTTTTGAACCAACACCAAGTGAACTTACCCGTAAGTATAAGTACACTATAGTTAATTAATAACAATAATAACTGCTAGCTGACTTTTTTACATAAACAGCTGAAAATCCGATAATTGAAAATCAAATAATATTGATTTTCAGCTATCAGTGCAAAGAAATAAACTACTTATATACGTTGGAAAACATCGGCAAAATGTCGATTTTAAGCAATATCATTTGTTCCACACTCGAAAATTCCCTAGATTTGAAAAATATTAAATATTTTCAATTTTTTTCCGAGATACAGGGAAATTTACCGACGAATTAAATAACTGGGTGCATGGTACAGGAAATAGAAGCCTTATTTGTGGATCATCACGAACAGCTCTGCAGTACTATGAAGTTTGTAGAAATCACGTTTTTTATCTTTCAACTATGTATGTACGTAATCCCATTCATTGTGGTTTGCTTGATAAAAAAAAACTTTTAGGTTATGCTTTATAATTCATCCTAGTCTTTGAACTTCGCGGTGGAATGAGTTGCCAGTTTTTGTGATACCTCCCTCTTACAATGTAGGTTTAATAATAAAATAAATGGATTACTTTTATAGCGCCGTTTTTGTGGGAAAATCACCTCAAGGGCGCTTTACAAATTAATTTATCTAACCTATAATTTATCACTTAAGCTTACAGCTAAGATTTATTACTAATGGCTTACAACTAATATTTTCAACTAGTGACTTACAATAAGGACTTATGGCTTGTAACTTACTACTGAGTATAACTTATAACTAGTAACTTACATCTAAGATTTCATTATTTTACTCCTTCTAAAAAAGGCATTTTCCCGAGAGAAATCATTCCAAGGAAACTCCAGGGTCTTCTGTGTGAATTTACCATAAAAGATTATAAATAGTTCCAAGATAACAAAATATTCTTCTCATTTTATTATTTGTCAGCGTTAGTTTCAACATGGAGTGCCGAAAATGATTGAACTATACTAATTCAAATTAGCCAGAGTGGTAGATACTCTCGACATCGCCAAGACCACCATTCAGAATAGAAACCTTGGTTGAAATGGCTTTAGCCGTATTCAGTGACCAAATCTGAATAATCGAGTACTTCCCAACCTTCAACTTCACCCCCAATCGAGGGTACCTTAGTCCCACTTTAGGTTCGTGTAGTTGGGACTTGTATGCAGTATTTACACAAAAAAGCCATTTTTTCAGAAGAGCAGATGTTTTCATATTGTGTTTTCAACATTTTCCCATTTCTGATAATTATTATCTGATATTGTCACCATAAAATAACAAAATCAATAATTAGTAGAAATTGGGGTATGCATAACACAAGTATCTTATCAACTTTGGAGCAGTAAATGTTGACTAAACTATTTGACATTTACTGCTCCAAAGTTGATAAGATACTTGTGTTGACTAAACTATTTGACAAAAAATGCAATAATGTAATCAAAGGATTAGAGGAAGGGTAACGAATAAAAGTTCGGATTTATATTTTGTTATGTACTGTGTTTTATTTGTCATTAACATAAAAAACGTAATGCTTCTTTTGTAATACAATAATAATGTTACTTTTAATCATAATAGGTAAGTTACAGGTTCTAGCTGTTGTTCCAAACTAACGCCGATCAGTGACAGTGATCATCGACAGAGATACGAGCTATGTCCTACACAGCCCGGGAAGTTGTGCATGGAAATGTCACTTGAGATGGCCCAGCCTCCCACTTCATCTCTCGCTTACATCTGAAGTCTAAACAGACCAAAGTTGCCCCTTAAACATAAGCACTCTGTCGGCCATTTTTACTATAATTTGACAATTGATTTAATTTAATTTTGTTTAGAAAAAGGTGTATTTATTTGGCCACTCCTCCGATCGGTCCAGTGAAGATATTTCTAGTATTTAATTTACCGCTAAAATTGAAGAAAGGTCCCTTGGTACAATCATGGTCACTTAACTTAGGTAACAAACTGACTGAGAAATGTATATCAAATTCATTCAACCGATTTATTGAAATTGTATAAAACTGTCGACACTTTAACGACGTGGCGTGCGCTGCAACAAAACGTGATACGAAATCTAATTTACTACGGGAGACAAAGATGCGGTTAAATGACCATGTTGGATTTAGATACAGTGGCTGTATTTCCTACCTAGAACTGCAACAGTTAAAACATAGAATCAAAAGTGATTGCCGAGATTAAAATAGTCAATGATTAAACACGTTACACATACTCTAGATAAGAAGAGATTTATCAAATGTTCGTAGCCACGAAACACCCCTGTCCAAGAGTCTGCTGCAAATACATGAGCTTATGGAGACACGATGGTCTTTGTATTTCGGAATAAGCTAATGGGAAACACCGTACTTGTGATAGTTCATGATTGATGAAGCGACTCAGCGAACCCCGATCCAATACTGTCCATTCAGCGAGACATCGTTACACTGTCAAAACATCCATTGATTGTAAACACAACTATTATTGCTGGATCTAAATATACACACATAATACTCAATTCACCCGCTGGTCCATTGATGTCATTGAGAGAGGATAGCATTGGATGAGGGCAGACTGTTATTTAAATAAGGAGGCCGCAATGTGGTGACAACACTACTCCTCCAACACCCGATACATCATACTCAAGGTCCTGAATTTTTCGCCAATTAAAAATGCATTTTTTTACAGGAAATTTACTAGTTTGGAATTAAAAAATACTCAAAAATGTGTGCAATTTAAAAGTGTGCCTTCATGAAAAATACAAATTAAAGTAGGTTTCAGATATATAATGTGTAAAATTAACATTACTTTTTATCATTGAGAGTTTATCACTTTTTTTTAATAAAATTGTGCGAAAATTTCAGGTCCTTAATCATAGGTAATGCCCAAAAATAGGTTCAGGATGCCCACACCTCCCGACAGCTGCGTGCGGCGCTTTGTACAGTTACAACATGCTGGGTTAGCCAGAGATTGTGCTCAGCACCACTCAACAAACAACCAGAGGGAGTGCAGAGTTACTCACACCCGGGGAACTTATTGCTCATGACCCCTATCGACTAATCAGCAACTTTCTTCTTGTATTACATATATCAAAAACATTATGACAAAAATGAATCTATAAAAAAGCGATAATTTAGTAATTGTAAATGAGGAGGGCGAATACGCCCCTTGGTGTGCCTGAATGTCAGAGTGGTCACCCCGTGGTGGATAACCCTGTACCAGAGTGTCAGTGTGTGGCCACTCCATAGTAGATAGCCTTGTTCACCCCGAGGTAGTTAACCAGAGAGCTAGTCACCCGCGGTAGACAGCCCTGTACCAAAGTGTCAGAGTGGTCACCTGTGTTAGTTAACCCTGTACCAGAGTGTCAGTGTGTGACCGCTCCATAGTAGATCGCGTTGTTCACCTCGAGGTAGTTGCCCAGAGTACTTGTCACCTGCGGTAGACAGCCCTTTACCAAAGTGTCAGAGTAGTCACCTCGCGGTACATAACCCTGTACCAGAGTGTCGGTGTGTGGCCACTCCATAGTAGATAGCCTTGTTCACCTCGAGGTAGTTAACCAGAGTGCTTGTCACCTGTGGTAGACAGACCTGTACCAAAGTGTCAGAGTGGTCACCCGTGTTAGTTAACCCTGTACCAGAGTGTTGCCCGTGAGTTGATAACCCTGTACCAGAATGGAGCACATCCCCCCTGGCCACCTCAGTTGGCATCGTAAAGCTAAGTACTTTTAATATTCAATAACATTTTGGTTCCGACAGCTAAATCTATGGATTTATATTTTATTTTGTTTAATATATATATTTCTTCCATAATATGTAATTTCTATATAAATTGATTTATTCATTAATAATACTAATCTAAACTGGCCATTTAATAAGTATCCGCCATGTTTTCTCTAATTATAATAGTATTCTTAGCTATGAATAACTATATACAAATAATACAATTTTAATAATATTTTTGACAACGTCGCAAAATAATTTAAACCGAATCTTTTGCACTTTGATGACATTTAAATAAGAAATATAATATATTCGTTTCTAAGAACTCATCACCACTCACCCCCAAGCCCGGGAGTGGATGCACAGATTATTAGACTAAGTCTTATGTGTATAAAATGCAAGTTCATTAAACCAAGAGAAGTATATTACATGACCACCGCGCATGCCGCATCCATCCATAGTTCTCAGGATTCAGTTAGGAACTATCAACTTCCCGCTTACGCTACGTGACACCCACACGCCCAAGTGCCGACTCTATACATACTTCAAGTCAGTAAGTAAATTACATACGAGTGAATCAACCATCCGTTTCTTTATCCTATTTGTTTAGAATGAACATTTCTCATGTCTCAGGAACACTCCAGGCGTTCTCTTCGCCCATTGAGGAACTTTGTATCGCGTAACATTATGTCTATGGCCACTGTTCACTTCCTCCATCCCGTGGACAACGTGCGTCAAATAGTCCGGGCACGGTATCCACTCACTTCAATCGTCTAGTTCATCCATCACACGTTGATACGGTAGAGTTTATTTATTGTTTGCACTGTTCATCTGGACAATTGATCCATCAGCAATTAAAGCCATATTCTAATTACTGACAAAAGTCTGCTCGGATCAATTGCAACAACAACGTCCCATCCAAAATATAGAATAATAATAACAACACTTTCAAACACCACTTAGATAAACGACGACGAAATCATTACACGATAAAACTTATTTTGAATATATAAATCACAATTTTTTAAAGACCACCATGGCAATCCCATCCGATGCGACTGCATATTGGATGGTGAGGAAAGCGCCCTCGTCCTGCCGCCTGGGCTGCCGCTGCGCGAAGAAGGCCGGATGTCTCGAGCTTCTTGTAGCATGAAGAGGGCTAGCGTGTTGCGCTACATGTCCAAGGCCGGGATATCCCACACTCCGTTATGCACGAAGAGCTCGCTACATGAGGAGGGCAAGGATATCTCTTCGCTGCATGCAGGGGGCGAGAATGTCCTCACTACATGAAGAGGGCCAAGATGACCACACAAAGAGGCCTAGTATCCCTCTCTTTGTGAAGGAGAGAATGTCTCAGGCTCTTGCTACATGTAGATCAACATGTCGTATTCTCGCTACACGCAGAAGGCCATGTCTCACTCTGGCTACATGAAGAGGGCCAGGATGTCATCGCACTCCGCATCCGAGATGGCCTTAGTCTTCCTCTGGTCGCGGAGACCAGGCTTGGGGCTTAGTCACTCAAACAGGGCGAGGATATCGTCGGAGGAGGGCGCGCGCAGGTGCGAATGGGCGGAGGAGGACGAAGAGGGGGTGGTGGCGAGCAGCTCTCCCAGCCCGCCCCCTCCGGGCGGGTCCAGGTAGGACAGCAGCTCCATGGGGTCCACCACCGAGTCTGGCAATAGCTGCAACAAAACACAACTATCAGCCAAGGAACAAACAAACCATTCAAACGAAAACATACCTGCAAATAAAGAAACCCACAAACATAGACGTAATCATATTTATTTATAGATGGGATAAGAAAAGAGTTAAGCAAACTTCAAATATTTATTACTCGACTTCTACTGAATTTAACGCAATGCAAAATATCTATATGTAATGATTATTTTGTTGAGAAGCTATAACGGTTCATTTAAATATGCGAACAACAAGTTTTAAAGGATAAAATAACTGAAAAAGTAATGATAAATGCGTGGGTCCCCAAGGAGACGCCAGCACACAACGGGTACAAATTCTGCGTGTCCTCGGAGACCCTCGGGCACACCAGAAGTTAAAGATATTGAAATACAGCAGAGAATGAAATCAGGAATCATAAAGATAAATGAGGAGCCCATTGCCCAACTTATGATTTACTTAGTAGAGCAAAGAGCGGTTTTTTGATTGAAAGTATCTATAGTAATACTTACATTCAATCCCTCATTTGTCCCTTCCCCGTCGACAACGGCTGCGGGATCAAAGTTGAGATCTGAGGGGATGTCCACGTCCGTGAGGGGCGGCTGGGGGGGCTCAGGGCCCTGCGGGGCATCGGAGGGCGGGCCCCCGGGTGTGTGCGCTCCGCCTCCGCCTGGTGTGTGCCCTCCACCCCCACCAGGGGTGTGAGGCGTGTGGGGCGTGTGCGGGGTGTGGGGCATCTGAGAACAAACAAAACATTATCAGTTTTGATGTCGATTCATCGGAGTTATATCGCCTGAAATAAATACAACTGCATGCTGAGATACAAAGGCAAACTGCTGATGGCTTTGTTGTAACCTCATAAATTAAGCTTTTTTCAGAAAGTTAGGTTACGATGGAGTTCTCAATGGCAGATCTATATTTATTGTTTGTAGCAGATTATTTTTGATATGCTGATTATGTTAGTATAAATTATTTTATTTAGACGCAAGAAATCTTTGAATTTGTATTAAATCCCCTGAACTGAATGTTATGTGCATTATTTTGGGGAATATTCGTCATTTGAGGTTACTTTTTGACATATGTATTTATACTTGGAGGATTTTATACTATGAAATTATAAGATATTCAGGAAGTTATTCTTATAGTTATCAGTGCAAAACATGTTCATTGAGAATTGTTGTAGTTTTTTAAAGTTTGATTAAGGACAGCTATACACTGTTAAGTTTTGGGAGGAGGTCTCATATTGCTGAGAATTCGTTGTGTGTATTACAGAAAAATGTTCATAGATTTTTTACCAATTTCTATTCTAAGACTTAACTAAGCATGCAAATTAAAAATAAAATAAATAAAGAAGTGTTTACTAACATAATAGTTTACCTGTTCATTGAGGCTTTTCTCCATGGCATTGAGAGGGTCAAGCGAATTAACACTGTCACTCAAGTGCGACAAAGGCCCGCCTCCTCCAGAATACTCGTTACTCCCAGGACCCGAGGAGTTGACTCCAAACTCGTAGTTGTTATTGCCATTGCCGTTCCGGCCATGGTTCCCTTGCTGCTGGTTGTAGGAGCTGGTCATCATGGAGCCGCTGGCGATGGTGTTCATGTCGGGAGGGAGGTAGGGGGAGAGCGCCTGGTTCATGTCCCAGTTGTTCATGGTCGGGAGGGTCATGGAGCCGGGCGAGATGGCCTTGCCGCGCTTCGAGATGCACATGTCGTTGTCATCCTCCTGCTGGGAGATTAACATACGTTAAAACAATTTCGCATATAAACTACATGGTCATGAATGATGTGAATCTAGAACTTGTGAAAGAATGAAGTAATCTGATGGAATGTGATGGTTGACAGCCCAGAAGGTAGAAAACTCAACTGACAGTCAGTCCGACAGATTGAGTTCGAAACCCTTTTCAGATCGAGTTATACTTTCTGAAACGATCTGTGTAGTAAATCTTAGGGTTTTCACTTAGTTAATATCTCCTATGCGATATTTATTAATTTATCAAGAGAGGCAAAATACCAGAAATGATTCAAAGCGCATCAGATACTTTTATTCTTGTATTCCCATAATATGTATGTATTAAAAATCCTTATCAATGAAAAATTTTAAATCAGCGTATGTATTTCAGGATGCCTAATGGGGTTATATTATATTTTTGGTGATGGGTTCACAGTGGGATTATAAAAGAGAATGTGTAAGTTAGGTTAGGTTAAATATCGTTAAAACTGATCTTGAAAAAAGCCTGGCGGTGGTGAATCTAAGAATGAATGTCTTACCTTGATGCCGGAAGTGGCGGGGTTCTTAGCTGCCTTCCAGTTGGCTCCGCTGTCTATCGTCACTTCTTCTACGTCGGAAGTGTTGAGGGTGTTGAGGATGCCCCACATGTACTGGTCCACTTCTAAGCCTTCCAATTGCGCAGGTTTACTGGAATAAGGACCAAAACAACAATGAGTACATGCTTTGCACAAGTGTCACAAGGAATATCTAAGTTAACTGTGCAATACATAGTTAATTTATTTGGCTAGCATACCCACTTTGCCCAGTTTGTTTTGAATTCTATCACGTAAAAGATCACAAGTCAAAAAATATTTCAGTTAAGTTAGTAATTGCATTAAATATTTATTTTTTGGAACAAAATCCTTGTGCAGTATTATGATGACAATTCTGAAACATAAATTTTACTACAAAATAGAATCAACTTAATAAATCTTATACTGAATGATTGATTGGTTGAGAGGAATAGAAGTTGCTGTTTTGACTTCTCTTTATACCTGCATGATAGAATTCAAATAAAACAAGTCAATGTTCGAATACATTGGTTTGAATACCAGGAGCACAGATTTGAGAGTAGGTTATAAAACTTTTCAGTAACACGGTCATCTTCTATAAAGCAAATTTAGCAGGTTACTCACTTGCAAACAGGACATCTCCAGGAGCCCCTCTCGCAGTTGAGTTGTAGGTAGGACTCCAAATCAAAGCACTGTATATGTTTGCAGTCGTGCCCCCTAGCCGGCAGAGTTATCCTCTTGAAGGTGATGGGGCATTTGAGGGACACCTTCAGGGCTGTCTGCTCCACCGTGTCCCGGTCTCGCTCCTGCATCCCGTTCGACCCATTGTTGGTGTTGGTCTGGCTGAAGTTGCGCTTTATCTTGGCGATGCAGTGGTCTGCGGTGAGGAGACGCTGGCGTAACAGGCCCTGGAGGACGCCCCGTACACTCGGCCGGTGAACCAATTGCAGGACAAACAGGTGGGACTGGAAATAAAGATTAAAAACTCAGTTATTCTAACGTTAAGGGAATGATTACTTTGATCAGGTGAACTGAACTCCACAGGATTACGTAAGAAGGCTATATTTGTTGTATTTCTAAGAACAGACAAAGTAAATGCTTGTGAAACAACTTCAATAGGGTTTTGCCTTTAATCGTTACGTGCATTATTTGAGGTCTTTCATTTATGAAGAGATTAAAGGTTCTATGTGTTGTGATACAAAATATAATCTAAAACACACTACTATAAAGAATCCATCAGTAATAATAATAACAATGCGTTTTACAATGCAGTTTTGTGATATTTTCCCTCAAGTTCGCCAATACGAGTAATATGTCATCAAATAAGCAAAAATGCTACTAGAAGTTTGGTTCATTTCAGCTCTACTTGAATAAGGTTATATTTATTATAATGATGACGACACTCACACAACAGCAAGCGGACACGGTGATCTGGATGGTGTTTCTGCCGGGCTGGCACACATCCTTCAGGTACAGAGGTTTGTGTGAGGTCTTGTTCTCTCCGCGGTCGATGATGAGCGGAGTGGCGTTCACCGACACCTGCACGCTCGCCGGCCAGTTGGTGTTCATCTGCCGGTCCTCGTGGTGGAAGCACTTTAGCTGGAGCTCCAGGTCGGATCTGGAAGATTACACCGTTGTTAGGGAACTTCAATTGATCGGAAAAATATTAAGTAAAATATATCTGCAAAACATTCTGACGGCGATTCTAGAAAGAAGACGTCCAGTTGGCCGTCCCAGACAAAGTTAGTGTAAGCAACTGTGCAAGGAGAGGCTGGGTCTGTAATGGATGGAGGCTGAAGTAAAAAAGGACAGAGACACCTTATTCCCCTCGGTGAGGGATGATGGGGATGTTAGGGTGAATGGTGTAGTGGTAAAATACTAACCTCCACATCAAGGTTTGGTGAACCGTTGGCTTCAGCTGGAACACGTGGTTGCTGACAGCGAGGTTATGTTCTAGGCGGAAGGGAGGGAGGATGATTCCATCTCTGACGGGGAAAGTCAGGCGGAGCTCATCATCTGCAAGAATACAATCGTTAGTACCATAAATAGTGATTACAATAAACCATCTATGATATAACCTCAAATGTGTCCACAAGTAAATGTCACACGAAAACTTAAAAAAAAAAAAAAAAACTTTTTGACTGAAAATATGTAAGGTAGTTGTAATGAAACATGGGATGCTTGAGAATTTGACAATGGATTTCTAAATTCCAAGTTTCCTAGAACAATGTCTTTTCCTCAACGTATCAACCAATTGAGTTTCATTTTAACCTGATTTTAGAAATTTTGAATAAGTAGATAAAGGTATAATATACCTGGGCAGCTAAGGGCTTGTAACAACTACGCAATTGAGATGCGAATAAAACTCAGCTTGCTACAATAACATACCCGTCAAGTGTGTAAAAACAATAAAATAAAGTACAGACAATGAATAATAAGAAACCGTTATGATCTTGGCAATGGCTTTCTCAGCCATCATTGTCAGACTGGAGACAATCAAATCCATGGGAAACTTAGTAAATAAGTGAGAAACAAGACAGACCTATGTTTCATCAATTACGTCTCGTGTCTATGCATTTTACACTTGGCATTCTATCTACCTTCTATGCTAGTTGTTCAATTGTCTATTGTTTATGACAAAGACAAATGCAAGTATGATTTGATTTGATTGTGACCTTTTTAAATGAAGTTTTGCCACACATAATTTCATTTGCATTGTGAGAAAAATGATATAGTAAGAAAAAATATAACCGTAAGTTTTGATTGTGTTAGAGATTGAAATAATAAATTAAAAATCTGTTGCAAAAAATACCTTTATCACAATATGTAGTGCTAAAATTCTTGTATATGAATTCTAGATTGCATCCACCGTATTCAGGGAGTGAATCGCTCTCCCAGGGACGAATTCAAGTACAGATTTATGTGTCTTGTTCGACAATATCCATTATATACGAAAAGGTTAATTTATTCCAGAAAAATTGATTGGAACTTACTTTGCATGGGTAGCGGTGGTTTGAGTTCATTGAAGTTGGGTTTGACATCGGCGTTGGGGCTGATGTAGGGAGGCATACTGCCGGCGGGGGTGAGAGGGGGAGTGGGGTTGCCCGGGACAGGGCTGTGCTGATAGCTGACGCTCCGCACTGTCCCAACTTCCCCGTACTGGGCGGAGTTTCCGTAGCCCTGCGCAGTTCCCTGCGCTCCATAGGCACCCCCGTTGGTTTGGTGGTGTCCCGCGAAACCGGGTCCCATCCCGTTGCTGAAGTACTGGCCTTGGTTTGAGTAGGGGGGAGTTCCCTGTCTCATTCCCGCCCTCATCCCCGCGGGACCGAAGTTCCCGCTGGCGCCCAGCGGTTGCTGGGGAGGGTATTGGTTCTGGAAACTTGGTCGGCCATTGCCGTAGCCGGCGGGGTATTGCGCCGCGTTGGGGTTGAACCCCGGCTGCATCGTCCCCGGACCCGGGTTCATGTATCCCGTCTGTCTCTTCTGGTTCATGTGCATCGCGGGAGAAGGGTAAGGGGCTAGCCTTCTGGGGTACGAGCCCATCTTCCCCATGTTGGCCATCTGCCCCATCTGGCCGGGCATCATGTTGGAGTGCATGCCGCCCATGCCCATGTTGGCCATCTGCGCCATGGGGTTGATCCCGTTCATGGGCGGACTGCCGCCCATCTGGGACATGGAGCTCATGGTGCCTATGCCTCCCATGCCGCCCATCAACATTAAATTCAAATTAAAAAAAGAGAAGGTTTTAT